>JADFUC010002243.1:0-232755 GCA_019722365.1 Lithospermum erythrorhizon
AACATGGATTGCATGTTATCAACAAAAGCTAAAAATTATGAAACAAAGTTTGAAGATTGAGTTAGTGAAATAATCAATCAAAAGAGAAATGTGCACCCCAAAGCACTAAATAAAGCAAACGAAATGTCAGTCGTGGTTGAGTAGTTTTTTGGATTCTTTGATCTCTGACCTGGTTTGGAAACTACGAACAAGAAAGTAGAAATGGGGAGAGGGGAGAGAAAAATATTATATAGGTAGTAAACAGGGAATTTAAGTTAAACCAGTAGCTTCAGAGAGGTCAATACTATAGGTTATGTGTAGGAGTGAACAGGAAGAGTTTGCAAAAAATGGGGTGAGGGAGTTGAAGTAGAAGGGGTGGTTTTGCCAGAATGAAATAGACAAAGGAACCAAACTCTATTATTTTAGCTTGTATGGTTTCTCTAGCAATATATGTAAATGTTGCATTTGCCTTCTTATGTAATGTTCTATTGGAGAAACAGAAAAAGAGAGGTGAGGGTGTTCATGTCCACACATACCATCTTCATTAACCGTCCATTTCTCAAGTATGGAGAAAAAGGGTTGCCAAATTATGATAAGGGATTCTTTTGGAAAGTGACTACTAATGGGTTGGAAATTGGAATGAGACCCCTCTTCTCTTCAATTTGCATCCAAAAGCTGTTATATGAATTATTTGTGATGGTACAATGATAATGCATCATTCTTTATAATTTTGTTCCCAAATTTTTCAAAAGTAGTTATAACCACATCTCTAATCACTAATATATATATATATATTATATCAATAACACCTTATATAAAAGTATGAATAAGGATGATGTTTCTTTCCTTTTCACAGTATTAATATAAATTACCCTTCACAACTAAAAACCTACAATTTAGAGTTACAATGATTAACTACTACTATTTTTTTCTTCCAACTTGTTCGTATATCGGTGGAAACTTTGGTATCAGTATTAATAGCCTGTTTAAAATTATAATAAAATAATATTATGAAACTATTGCAAAGAAGAATCTAATATTATAACTTTTATATTTATTAAAATAATAACTAATTAATAATTAATGGTACAAAGAGATTTTCGATATAATAAAACATCAAATGAAAAAATCGGAGAGTAGTATTAACATTATCATACTTTTAATAACTTTATCACATTATGATTATCAATTGAAAAAAGATTCATCGTCACACATACAGTTTGAGGATGATACATTATCATACATTTGACATATATATACTTTATAATTGTCGATAAATCCTACTTCTTCAGATGCTTTGTTATTTGTCTCAGCGCATGTTTAGGTAATTTAATTACAATTATTTTTGCTCAATTTGACATGTATAACTTTCATGATTCAATTCACAAGAATATGTCTCATATATTATATATTATTAATTTATTACTCATTTCATCAATATGGTTTTCTCATCCTATGTCATTTTCAATCTTTAATAATTCATGTTAGTTAAATAATAATATGTTTTATGTAGAACTATTGATACAATTATTATTATTATTATTATTATTATTATTATTATTATTATTATTATTATTATAGGTGTTAGTTAAATAATCATATATTTTTATAGAATTATTATTATTATTATTTATTATATACCAGAATTAATTATTATTATTATTATTACCAGGTGTTAGTTAAATAATATATATATTTTTTGTAGAATTATTATTATTATTTATTATGTTGAACTATTGTTATTATTATTATAATTGGTATTAATTAAATAATCATATGAAGGATTTGATAGAATATTATTATTATTATTATTATTGTTGTTATTTAATTTCATGCATATATGAATTTTATATTGGGATCACAAAAATTTTAATTATACTTTTTAAATGTACAATTGTCGATATAAAAGAAAATAATTAGATGATACGGTATTGATGATCAGTCGTCTAATTTAGTCGAAAGGACATCAATTGTTAGGGCCATATTTGTGTCTCCCATGGATATCTCAATTTAGTATAGTATCTCTCTATGAATGTCGTGTTATTTTATTGTTGGATTTTTTACCTGTATATTTAAAGAGTTCTTTGTGATCAAGAAAGTATCTAAGTTCAAAAAATAAAAATATTAATTAGAAAAAAATTTAAAAGAGTGTAAGTTTTTACGACTTTAAATGACTTTGAATTAAACACCAAAATGTATCAAATATTTATGAAATTGATTGCATATTATTAAATAAAATACAACACTGACATAGTATAAAAGTGTGAATAAAGTTGTGTTTTACCTTCTCTTTTTACACTATTAATTACTAAATTACATTTCTATATAAAAATCTAAAAGTGCAATTCTAATAGGAATTAAATACTACTTTCTATTTTTTTTTTATTTAGTTTAAAATATATGAAGTGCAGAACATATTAACTATTCTTAAACTATATAATTCGAAATTATAAGAAAATATTATGAAACTATTTTCAAATATGAATCTAATAATATAACTTTTATATTTATTAAAATAATAAGTAATTAGTAATTAATGATCAAAAGTTTTACATCGATACTCTGAAAAATATCAAACAAAAAAGCAGAACTCGGATTTTAATTATCCGTCATACTTTATACTTGCATATATCGTGAGATTATCATTGAAAGAATAAGCCAACACATCGTGCGGTTTAAGGATGATATCATATATATTAGCATATATATGCTTTATAATTATCGTGCGTCCAGCTTTAAGAATTAGCTTTGTTTATTTTATATAGTGCGTATTTAATGATTCAAAGTATGTAATTGAATAACACAATTATTTTTGCACAATTTTGCATGTAAAATAACTTTCATTATTCAATTCATAAGAATATGTCTCATATATTATATTATTAATTTATTAATCCTTTCATCACTATGATTTTCTCATCATATATCATTTTCAATCTTTAATAATTTGTGTTAGTTAAATAATAATATATATATGTAGAACTATTGTGTATTATTATGTCACGTGTTAATTACATAATCATATATTTTTTATACAGAATTATTATTATTATTATTATTATTGTGTATAAATATTTATTTATTATTATTATAATATATATATTAGTTAAACTCATCTATATGATTTGGGTAGAATTATTATTATTAATATAGTTATTAGATTCCATGTATGAATTTTATATAGTGGTATTCACAAAAATTTAAATTATACTTTTTAAATCATACAATTTAACCAATATAAAATCAAATAATTTCGATAATACAATGACTGATAATCAATTAGATCAATAAATTTAATCAAAGGACATCAAATTGTTACAAAGTAATATTTGTGACTCTCTGTAAGACGTCTCGATTTAAGTATAATTATCTACTATAGGCAGTAATATTTTATTACAATTTTTATATTATATTTAAAATTATTTGTGATCAAAAGTATCCCTTGAAAAATAAAAATATTAATTAGAAAAAAGTCAAAAGAATGTTAGTTTTTACACATGGGTTCAGAATGATTTCGAATTAAACGTAAAAATAATATCGAATATTTAAAAAATCGTTGTATGTCATTATGTGGCGTCTCATTTCTTATTATAATCATGTGAATTTTTAGTTTTATATTTCAGTAATCTTATTAACTCATACAGAAGTGGTAAATATAGTTTTTAATTTATAGATTTTGAATGGACGAGAGTTTCTTAGATGAGTAATTTATTGGTGATAGTACGTATTCATAAATTTAAATATTAAAAAAACCAAAAACAAGAAAATCAACTCTTAATTATTAAACATTTTATGAACCCCTTTTTAGGAAAAAGAAAATGCGAGTCATCAACAAGGCATATTATGTACATTAAAGTGAGGAAAGCAAACAAAGAAAATGCAAATTTCAAAATTTAATCATGAAAATCTAACATTATATATGAGGGCAAATAAGATTTAATTGAACAATGAAATTAATCTAACATGGACTTCAAATCTAACATTAGTGTCGAACTTGGTTTTGTTAATAGTAAAAAATTAAATTTATGATATTGAATTTAAATTTGGTTCAAGTACACATCCCCTAGTCCAAGCATTTGCAGGCACTAACAAGTAACAAGAATGCACTTAGACATTAGCTTTATGAATCACATCCTCGATAACCAATTGGAATTACATAAGATGAAATATAAGTGATTCATGTCTTATAAACATATGAGGAAAGACACATGTATCTTATACCAGAGCCAAGGCATCATACTCTATAGTGTTCCTTCTAACACCATCCACATACAATGGGGCATCGATTCCCAATTAGGTGGACGAATTGGCTACAATACCTAAGGGTTAATTTGTGTGCTGTGTGTGCCTTCTAACACTTGGTTGATCACGAGCGAGTCCCTTAATATTTTGGCTATATATATGTGACATTAATATAAGAATGTCAAATAATTTAGTATGAAAGATTATTACAAATATCATGCATGTGACCAAGTACATCTTGAAGCATAGTTTTTAATAGGCTAATTGGATGGCCAAGGTTACAAAATAATGTGTTGTGTTGATATGTCTTGCTTGGAAGGTGAAAATGAAACATTAATAACTGGTCGAGGTCAAAAGACAAGTATTATGTCTAAGGTGTAGGCGTGAAAAGAGGGAGTATTCTCAATCTCTTAATAATGTTATTTATTAGTTGACTGATAAATAATGTCATGATCAAGCATCGCATGTTAATATATACGGAGTAGTAGAATTACTAGACGAATTTAATTTTTATGAATGGAAGAAATAATTTTTAAACCTTGGCAGGCCATCTCAAGCTCGGAATTACTAGTGGAATTACTAGTGGAATTTGTATTGATAAATTTCCATGATTAAAGATGTACTGATTCATTTGAAGGTGACTGCCATGTGATTTCGATTTACCTCCACCCATCACTCTGGTCAATTGAGGTAATATGGTAGAAGAGACTCATGATACCCATTACTAGAATTGTCTATGCACCATCGCTTGGGCGCCTTCAGTTGTGACCCCTTCTGCTGGCAAATACAGTAATAAATGCCTCATTTCCACAACTGCAATCAATGAGGCAGCTAGTGCAATCTCCAATTAGAATTTTATAATTATATTTGGACAACAAAATAAACCAACCTAATGATATTAAGCCAAAAGAATAAGTTAGTCGGGAAGTTTAGTCACTGGTGGAGCATTTGGTTTATCATACAATCAAGGCCCGTAAAACTATTTTGTACATATATTTAATGTGGACTCTATATATAATTTCCCTACCTAGAAAAAAAAGATCCCCCCTAATCAATCATTCTAAATTGTATGGAAGATGGATATGAATAAGAGCCAAGTACACAACATTCATGCACATTCATTCACACCTAACTACAACAATCTCAACTAACTTAATGATTGTACATATAGGCAATATTGTGACTTGACCTTAGAACAATAAGAGTTTTGTGTCGTATAGGAAAGTTTTCTTAAATCATTTCTTTCTAAAACATTAATCCTTGCAATTGTACTTTGACATTCAACCTAAAGTCTATTGAATCATTAAGAAACTGTACAATGTTTTTGGATTTATGGAAACAATAAGATTTAATCTTGACTATCATTTGACACCACCTCGATATATAACAGTCATAATAATAGTAATAATAAGAAATACATATACGGTACACCTCCAACAAAAGGAAATGATGTAAAGTGATGAGTTTTGTAGTCTATACGTACATTTATGTGGGTGAAGGTATGGGATGGGCACTACGTGTATGGATCTAAATCTTTGAATTGAAGTATGGTAGTGATTAATGGGATGGAATTATTTAGCCATATTTGGTCATCACACTGGGTCTGTCATATCATATTGTTAAACTTATTTAAGAAACGACCTTCCCACAAGCCACGGATAAATAAGTTCAAGTGTTTTCAATTGGGTCAAATGGGAGTCTCATTTAAATACCTAAACAATTGACAATATATTTCATATGTCTTGGAAATATTCATATACCGTGCACTCCACACTATCATGTTTTCGCTAAAAAACACCGAACAGGTAGCTTTCCCATGGACCGTGGGCCTGGGAAATATATATACCCTAAAATTATGTAATAATGATCTATACACTCGACGGTCCCACACTGTCGACCGGTTTGCTTAAAAAAACAAAAGGGCAAATCTTACATTCTGATAAGTTTTCAAGTTGTGGTAGGAAAATATATATACCCCTAAAAATTTCATATGGGCTGAGTAAAGGCCCGAGTTTATGGTCTGAATGGAAAGAGGGATGCAGTGAGGTTGGCATCCATGATAGGTCATGTGGAGAATTTGGTAGGAAAGGGAAGGTGTTGATATGAGAGTTATTTATCATTTCTAAATGAAAATGAAACTTACAATGGGAACTGTTATTTTTATTATCTCTGTCATACATGATGAGAATATCAAAATAAGGCATCACATTAGTAATATAAATTCACAATCAAGATGAAGATAGATATATGAAAAGTTCCTTAAGCAAACAAAAGATAACAAATTATAAGTAATATGGTTTCATAATACCAAAACAAATGCAGAAAAAAGCATCCTACTACATAAATCGATCCCTAAATGCCAAAAGGGGACATTTGTTAATCAAATTTGATCCATCATACGCCTCTTTAAGGAATACTGTACTCCTTGCACCTTTATTTGTGATGTAAAAAATTCCATGATGCTTAATCAGGCAGAGCAACAATTTAGCTGGTAACCTGTACTCCCAATGAAATGCCTCTACTTGAGCTGATGTCAACCTTTTCTCCATAGTCAAACTGAAGAGCTCGTGAAGCACCCCGATCACTCTCTTTCGAGCTTTTGGATCTGCGATATCAAACCGCCTAGCGTTCAAGTATGGAGATGGGAACTCCAACTTTTGCCATCTCTGGACTTCCTCAAGATAACTCACATTTGGCCTAAACCCATCTGGATAACTCAACCTGAAAGCAAAAGGACCAGAAAAGTTCCCGTCTTTCGATATTTTACCCTTCCTCAAATGACCACCAGGCTCCAACCCCCCTGCTTCCGCAAATCTTTCCTCCCTAGCAGTGACAGCCAACGAAGAATCCCAATTCTCTAAACATAGATGAGCTCTTCCATGAACATCTTTGACAGTGAAAAAATGAGGGTACTTAGGAACCAACACTTTCTTGAAATCGCCTGGTAAACCCAATTCATCTCTAATCAATTCAATAGTCTCCAACGGCACCATACAATCAACAGATAACATCAATAACTTCCTCAGATTCTTAACCAAAAGTGGCTCCATGTCCTCTCTGGCTTCACTCTCAGACGCTGCAATCTGTTCGGCTTTTCGGGTGAGTGTGACCATCGGCGGTACCCCGGGACCACCTACAACTCTAAAGATAGCAGGGTACTTGGATATAACATCCATCAAGTTCCATTTTTTGACAAAGCCAACTTCTTTCTCAAGGTCTCTGAGAAGTAAACATTGGGTTTTTTGTGATTGGACAATGGATTTGAGGTGCAAGATTAAAGAAGGTTTGCTATTTAGGTGAATGACTCTGTCTAGTTGTGGCACCCTGTAGTATACCTTCTTCTTTGGTTTTCTTGCTCCGCTTGATTTGTGCATCATCTGTATGTGCATATAACCCAACTTGTCTACATGAGTCTTTTTGCATCGTGTGAGCATTGGATTTTGATAGCAAAAGAGGTCTTTGGGGACAAATGTCAAGCAGATGGAATACAACTAGTAATCACAAAAGTATAAAACAAATGTTCGATTTGTGAATGATCGAACATTTGTTTTACTATAATATGAAATGTTTACTATATTAGGAAACTGTGTATTCTACTATAATATACTCCCTTCGTCTCAATTTATTTGATCGTTTAGAAAGAATACTTTATTAAGAAAAATAAAATTGATTGTACAATTTAAAAGAAAAGGATGTCAGCCGATAGAAAAAAGAATATTAGGAGGCAATCCCTGGCTTTAATGCAAAAGTTCGTTGGTAAAGTAAACGATCGTTTATAATGAAAAGAGAAATTTTTCTTGAATGTCGAACTTCGTGAGGCGAGGAGTATTACTTATATTTGTTGTTCTTTTAAGCTATTTCCATCCTCACTTGGCTCATCTGACTAAATAACCAGCTTTGGTTTTACTTGGCTGCAAAGTTGCCCTCTGTTTTATGGTGGAATTGGCCCAGCTGGTTTGTCTGCTGAGGATCTTCATGTTCTTTGGGTGTGTGTATAACAGCTCAGTCTTGATCTAACACAGCGAAGACGTCGTTGGCATAGGTTTTGTTTCTGAAGATTGTATTTTGTTATTCATGAATTGATTTATTTTGTTATTCATGAATTAATTTATTGTACAATTAGTCAACATTAATGGATCGATGTCGGTATCCCATTCGTTACGCAGGCTGAAAAGCCAAGCAGATGTAAATAGAAATATACCCTTGATTTTTCGACTACTTTTAAATTACCATTCGCTCGATGCACTCTATGCGAAATCCAAAAAGTGCATTGATATCTGCAGCTTCATGATTTCCACGAATTAAATGTATATTAGTGGAAAGATGCCCGTCAAATGATGGGCGGCATGAGATTCAAAATTCTTCGTTAGGCGTAGCGAATTGGGATTCGAAAGTTTATAAAGAGCAAAAGATAAGATGCGCTTAAACATCATGTTAATGTACTTAGCGATACATATTTCATAGAAGAGCCAGCATTAGTTGAGTAGGCGAGTTGAAAAGGAGTTTGTTCAAAAGGAAAGTACAGGAGATCAATTGATTTTGTTGAATGGATTTTTCAAGTCTTTGGATTTGTGCTTTCATCATCAGCTTCCAATGCATCATCCATGAGAAACAATTTTTTCTTTGTTGATGTCTCTGAAATGTAGAACTTTTGTTATAGTTTGTAATAAAATCATATTTGTAACTATTATTTCGTATTTCGGTGTATTTAAATACCTGGAGTAATTGTAATTTCACTCATTGCGCGTTTCAATGGCGATAAGGGAGATTGTGTTTCTGATATGGCCTTTCCTTTGTTTGCTGCGCGTGTATTCTCATCATCTACCATCGAAGAGGTTGATTACTGCGATGCTCGATTCTTCGTGAAATGATCTGAAGTAACGTTCTTGCTTTCATTTTTGCTTCTTAGAAAGTGCGTCATGACATAAGCAACTTTCCCATGAAGCTCGGCCCTTATTGCAGCGGTATCGTAATGCTCGCCTGTACATTTATGCATTATATAAAGAATGTAATATTTTTAATGTTGATATCCTCTTGATGTAAATAATGGCTGCAAATTCACAAGTAATTGGTTTAGAATCCAAGTTAAATAATTATCGATAAAATTGTAATATTACATAATATTTGTTATGTATTAAAAATACCTTTCTTGGAGATTATAGTATCTTCGGTTGTGTTCTTCATCAGCGTATTAGATTTCTCACAATTCTTATCTTTTATCTTGAGACAATGCATGATGCAGAGAACCGATAAATATAGGGAGGGAAGACTACTGCTCTCTTTTTCTCTTTTCGTTTGCTATTACTTATTCAGGATTAAATACAAATTCTACTTTGGTGTATACCTGCACGTAATTCTTTGCGTCTTTGGTTGATCGCATCTTTGTTAGCTGTGTTCACGTGTATTTTATATTTCATAAGTAACTAAGATTTAGTTTTGGCTATTAATCTGGAACATAATAGGTTTATAGTTTTAATTAGTACCTGCATATTGTTCTCGACGTCTTTTATTGATTTCATCTTTATTAGCTGTATAAATAATAATGCATATTGTTTATTGAAATTATGAACAAATTAGTTTTATATAATATGCATCAGTTCAGTTTGTGTTTAAAGATGATGAACCAACTGTAGAGCGATACTTTCAGTTCGACTATTGAAACTTTTGATGTCCTTTATCCATGAGGCATCCTAAGAGATATCTAAACTTAAACATTAAGACCAAATATGTAGGCATGTATGAAACATATAGGAATACTATAAATGAAGATGCGACAAAGTGACAATTTAGCACCAAAAAACTGGCAAGAGTTCATTTAACTACTAAAATTTATCGAGATATATACCACAAATAATGATGCAACAAAGTGACAACTTAGCAAAAAAAACACTGGCAAAAGTTCATTTAACTACTTAAATTTGGAGCAGTAAATAATGTGAAGACATATACCATAAATGAAGATGCAACAAAGTGACAAATTTCAAGCAGCAAATAATATCGTAAATGATACAAAGAATGATACAGTGAAAATGCTATACTAAGCTAGTGAAGATAATGCCCTCTTATAATGACGTATTATGATACAATACGAGCACAGAGTATAAAGATGAAATGAAATGAAAATTAAGTGGACAAAGTAAAGTTCAGAGTATAAAGATGAAATTAAGTGAAGAAAGTAAACTAAACTTTATTTACCTACTTATATTTAAGCTAAGACATAATATTAAGAGCGATGTGCTACAAATATGTTACTAAAACATTATAAAAGCAAACTAAACTTTATCTACTTACTGTACTATAAACATGTTAACCTTATGTACTTACTGTAGTATAAATATGTTATCAAAACAGTATAAAAACTAATAAAGTTAATACTTACTTGTAATCATTAATTATGAAACACTATTAACACAAAGTACTAAGAATGAAAAGAGATTAAACTCCAAAGTATTTTTAATACTAAAGGCAGAATTAAAAGAGACTAATATCCATGACATTTCTTATAAGGGAATAAATAAACACATTACAAGTAAGATAACATAGTAATACACTAAATGCTCAAAGTAAAAATTATATAAACTTATGACCTGACCTTCACTTTAAGCTTAGTTGTTGTTCACTTGAAGTTTTGCAATGCAGTTAGGTGTTAAGAATATGGTTGCCTGAAGTATAAGCCTAAGATATGACCATGGTTTATCATAATCATGACTTAACAAGGTAGGTAAGTAAAATATTGCTAAATACAGTAAAATATTACTAAATGCCAAAAATGTCCTTTTATTACCACATAGATATCAAACAACAGTGTAAGGGTAATCAGGAATTCACTATTCACATCATGTCATAATCTTAGTGTTGATTAAAATACCATAAATTTTCTGAACTTGCAGGAGATATTTTTAAAGTTTAATAATTTTTTATTATCATAAGCTAAGCTAATCTAATCTCTTAATAAAAAATATCAATACAAATGATAAATCAAGAATCTTCCACATACCCATTAACCATTTACCTAATTATTATATCATCTACCTAAGATTCTCATCTCAGATTTAAATACAACTATAAGATGATTGTTAAAATAAAATTATTGTAAAAATTAGTTAATTCTAAATATTTATAACCAAATTTTAAATTTTGAACTTTCATCAACCTGCGTAATTGAGGCTGAAAGCTAATAATTACTATTTATTCAATTCATCTATATCTCATTATTAGTAACAAAATGGGTCAATTATAAATTCAATAAATAATACTATCTTAGGAAATATCAAAATTCAGCATCTATCTATCTCATAAATTAGCAACAATGTATAAACAAATCGAAATTCGATTACATAATTAAGATTAAACAATAATAATAACTATATTTATACCAAAGAAAAGAAAAGAAAGAAATCAAAAATAATAATAATAAACGAAAAATTAACCCAGAAAACTTAGCTTCATGAATTAAGGTCTGCATGTTCCCAATCGAAGAAGCCCAGAAGGATCTAAGCATTTTGAGATTATTCCGGCAAGCAACGCCATCGCCAGAAAAAATTCGGCATTTTCTATGTTTGAAGTACAAAATAGAGATTATTAAGAAATAGATTATAACAAACAATAAACACAAAATAGAAGTAGATTCTTCAGTGTTAACTTGGTAAAATCCACATAATGATTTTTCTCACACTAACAAAAGTAGTAATAACATGATTATTGTTATAAATGACAGCATTTAGTACCCTTGATTCACCGTACAACATTACATGCACAAAGTACCACACCGCAAAGCACGAGGCGTCTCACGACCACGTGAGCGGCACGGACACTGCCCTTTATATACTACCAATGATTATTAGGATACTCAACCTGCACATCATTTCAGACACATTCATGATAAACTAGCTAGGCGCATAGTAGGAAGGAAAGAAAGTTGCAGCTCACAGTTTGATATGGAATACCTTTAAAGCAAGAAGAAGGGCTATTGTGAAAGAGAAATAAAATATCAGCAACCTAGCAACTACATGCAGCCATAAAGAGAACAATTTGGCAATTTATTATCATAATGAAACAAGAAAAATAAGCTAAAAGGTAAATGCAACAACAAGAACCATCATTCTTTATCCACACATAAGCAGGAGAAAGATCTCTGCCTTTCACTAAGCTTCATTCTTTGGCAGAATGGTTTGAGACCAGAAAGATCTACTTACGCAATATCACCTGCAGTTGATGGAGATCCATACTCATCAAAAAGACGCATAAGATCTCCAAATTGACCATGCAAATCGCCAAAAATCTTGATAGGAGCCTTGAGCTGCAAGACAGTAGGCTCACTGGAAAAAAGTCTCTCTGCACTCTCACAAAGATCTGCTATTTCATTGCAGTCCAAGAAGAATTGACGTCTAACAGGAGGCTTCCATCCACGGGGCTTCAGAAGATGTGCAATCACCTAGAAAACAATTTAAAGATGTAGGACAAGAGTTGGTAAATTTCTATTATGTTAAAACATATTATTTATAAAGATATAGGTCTAGACACAACTCTCTTGAGTCTGTCAAAAAGAGTTTGTATACAACCTTGTGGACAATATCATAAATATAATATCAACACTTTTTTCAGAGCTTTTTGTGACTTAAGTGAACAGAATGCAATTATATATTGAGCAACTTGATGCCAGAATAGTGAACATTCAGTCCATTGAGCAAATGCCAGAGTGAAGTGACTGAAAACTAAATTCTCTCAAAACCTTTCTGTTCACTGTATATTCCTGTTCCAACTTCCAACATGTCAGCATACACTTATTTAATAGTGTATCAAGTGGCCTACATCAAATATAATCACTACAAGTTGATAATCTGACCCTGGCAAAAAAGTCAATTTACCTTTTTCGGCACACTACTGATAGAAGTCTGTCGGTCTAGAAGTTTTCTAGCTGCGGTCGCATTTTCTGGGGTTCCATAACTGACTCTTCTACCTTCATTTTCAAATTGATCGATGGAGAGCTGCCTGACCATACCACCTAGAGCCCCACCCGTCTCAGCAGCCACAACCACCTGCATGTATATTTTAGCACATTACATCACAACAAAAACTTTATTACCAGCATTACATACATTCGAATATAGCAAGACTAGATACCCACAGCACGATGATGAAGCCGTACACCAGCTGGAGCAGAATTTGGGCCAACAGAATCGGGTTTAATCATGGTTGACATCTGTTTCCCACTAGGTGTCGCCTCAGCTCCACGATCCCTGTCTGGTAGTTCAACTTCCCCATTACTATTACGAGCTTTAGCAGCAGCTAGCGTGGCGCATATTGCTTCTGCTTCTGCTGCTGAGGCCTCAACCAGGTACTCGACTCCTTTAGTAAGTTTCCTGGGAAGCAAAATGAAATATATAAATAATAGGTCAACTGAGAAACAAAAGTAAGCAATCTGGAGGAACATGTAGTTTGTTGCGTACCGAGAGCCAGAAGGAATAGCATTGTCAGCACTAATATCAGTATGCATATCTCCATTCACTGGAGAGGCAACAGGATCACCGACCACAACAGCACCATCAGAGACTGGCCGAGGACTTATCCGTCTTTCTCTATTTTCGACAACTCCATACCCCCCAGGCAACCTCCCAACAGGTATATGATTTGCGGCTGCGGCTGCTGCTGCAGCATGTGATGCTGCATTTGTGGTCTCAGCAGCAGCGAGATCTTCAGCAACAAGCAGATCATCCAGCAGTACTCCTAAAAACAAGGATATATTGCAGTTAGAAACCCTTTTGTTTTTCCTCAGCAATTGTAAGACATGCCAACATCTAGGTATGCCAGACCACTTGTTTTGCTTATGGCACCCCTTTTAAAAAAGGTCTCATCACGATCTTCCTAGTTAATTGTAACATAAATTACCAGAAGTAAAAGAGACTCCCACGGATTTCCAAAAGAAGTAGACATCACTTGTTGTAACAACTCCCTAGTTGTATAGCCATCTCCATATGAGATTTTACTAAATGAGCTCATCATTTGTTGAGGTTGCAACAAATCAAAATAGAGAAGAAGATTATACATGAACTCAAAATATCAGATATGCATTCTAGGATTCCTTCATGAACTCATCTTATATAACATCATATAATAAACATTACTTAATCAGTCCGAACTCAAGAAGACAAAAAAGTACAATGCAAGAGAACCGACTAAATAATTGGAGGAAAAGCTACATGTTCATTTTCAAATTTAACAAGCATAGAATAACATCAAGTTCCTCACTATGCTGAATGTCATAGGTCCTTCCAGAAGGACTTACCACCACGAAGACCACCATAAATAAATATCAAATCACCAATAGCAGCAGCAGCATGTCTACAGCGACGTGTCAGTTCAACAGCAGCATCTCCACCTGCAGCATCAGCACTGAATTTCCCAGTCCTGGGAGTAGTAACTACTGACTTAGTATCACACCAAACTCCTGCTGCAGTATCCAGAACTACAGAAGAAAGGGAAATATTTGATTTTATGTTATATGCTATGCTCATTAGACAACTTTTAAGTTTAATCTGCATATACTTTATCAGCTATACAGATAACTTGGAAATCAAAAAGAACATTAAGAGTAAAGAGAAAACCACTACCTGCAACACTTGATGAGTCCTCAACCATTCGACCGCCACCAAGTGCACCCCCAGATACATGAAGACGAGCATTAACAAAGACCTAACAGCAGGATCAATGACTTGTTAATACCCACATGTATATCTTTTAAAAAAAGTGAAGGAGAAATAAATGTAATTCCTCACCGCTGCATGTTGATATCGTCCTGAAGGCGAGACTCCAGGAGCAATGGCCCATTCCCAGCGACCATCTCTATGTTTAGCAAGGCCATATGCACTGTTCAGGGGCTGCAAATTATATTTCAGCATAAAATCGTAGTGAATCATTGTCAGAGAGCCCAATACTAGCACAATTAGCAACATAAGATGGGAAACAGAATCACTACAAGTCTTGAAAATGCTATCAGAAACAAAATGTCATTGAAAAACAATGATGTGGCAAAAAAAGCCTTACCACCTAACTCTTAACATCCCAAAACAGGAATCAAGAGTAAAGGAACAATACCAAATTCTCCTAATAAGATCATCATTGTATCATTATCATTGTATCATCAGATCATTGTATCATTGTATCATTCTATATCATATCTCCTGATGAGATCATTAGTATAATTTATTCAAGTAGAATATCCAAATAACGCTATGTTATTATTAATATCAAGATGATTATGCAATCATGTATCACCAGATGATATATATTAGATTGATATTCTATGACCAAGTTCATATGTTTTCCCGGACTAGATACTAAATTACCTCTTATGAATCTCATTTAATCGGTATCAAACATTTCTATCATGTATCAAATATGTCATGGATTTGTACTTACATGCATAA
This sequence comes from Lithospermum erythrorhizon, assembly GCA_019722365.1. Lineage (NCBI taxonomy): Eukaryota > Viridiplantae > Streptophyta > Magnoliopsida > Boraginales > Boraginaceae > Lithospermum > Lithospermum erythrorhizon. The sequence continues at coordinate 15,648 of JADFUC010002243.1, forward strand.
TTGTCATGCATATATATTTATAAGGTATTTTATTTTAAATTCATCAGAGACATCTCTGCCCTATTGAATCGAGAACTATACGTGATTATGAATTTATAATTACATGCCCACCGCTCAGATATACCTTTTATAAGCCTTTGATTCCAAATTCGATTATAAATATCTTGTTTAACAACCAAGCAACTCTACATGAGTTCTCAGGGCGCTAATTTATTCATGATAATTTATTTAACTTAGAACTCTTCTAGAGTCTCTATAAACTATAATCGAATCTTCTATAATATCATGAATATTTAGATCATCAATAATAACTAATCAATAATAACGATACAGTAGGATCAATGCTAACTTATACTAAATAATCTAAATGTCTCATACCACGTGCACAAGAAACAAATATATCATACACTCACATAAAACATAATATAAATATGTAGTTAAACATATATGGCATACGATAGACTAAGATATACTGGCAGGATACCTAATAAATGATCATAAATAAATGTGTAATAACGTAGCGCTCGAACTTGTAATCCATTCGGATGACTTTAGATATTCAAATATTTTTACTTTAACTAAATCGAAGTTAAAGTTCCCAGATACATATCTATGCTTTAGGCATCATAACTCTTTCTTACATGTAAACTAAATCCTTATACATATATTCACGTATATTTTAAAGATGCTATATTATAAGTCATATACGCATATCAAGAGCCTATATTTTATTGCTACCAAACATATATATAATTTCGATATTCTCCATCACAGCAGTATTAACACTTATAATTTAGTTAGTGCTTTCAGTACAAATCTTTGTGGTAAATCTATTTCGCTTATTTGCGTATATACTTAATATATATCAGAGTAGTATCATACATGATTAGACTGGTCTAAATTTCTCACTTCTATAGTGAGTTTCCTTAGACTGCATCGGGGTATATATTTTATTAGTATCATATTTCATTAGACTTCAAGTCTAAATTTCTCACTTATCGCGAGTTTCGCTACTCTTAATCAAGGCTTTTCTTTTGTCATTCATAAATATATGTATAGATATATCATCTACTCACTTAAGGAGATAGATTTTAGATCCTTATGTTGCTTCATTATATAGAACTCTTCATTATATGCAATATCTATTGTCGACAAACTTTTTCTTTTGGTTCCACCATGTTCATGATAACTGAGATTTCATTATATTCATGAATTTTGTAAAATGTCTTAGACATTAGTTATAGCTGCTATTCATGAGATATATTATTCATTTACCTCTTTAGAGGCGATATTTCTCTGCAATTCATTCAATGTCAAATTCGACGGTGGAACTCATATCATTTACAACGGTTCTTCTCAAAGAACATCCACTTCTATTTTGAGTGTTTACAACTCCGGTGAGTAAGACTTCATTGCTATTCGAGGTCGAATTTATTTGGTAGTGAACTTGCAGTTCATATCATCCTTATTCATATTTTCTCAACTTCAAGTTCATATTTATTCATTTTTTGACGTATCATCTAATATATGTGGATATTTCAATGTAAAGATAGTCTATTTTTCGCTTGTATACTATTCTCCCCTCAATGTTGAAACCATTGATATATCACAATGAAAATTACTTCGATAAATTAATTTCACTTCGTATTTTCAAGTGTATAGATGTACATACATTCCGGTATAATAATCATTTAAAAGTCATTATTTGTGCATGCAGTGTAATATATAATGCACGAAAATTGAGGGTAAAATATGCTGCTTCTCGACCAAACCAACTATATCGGGAGTTTTATAATACTTGGCATAACGCGAATGTTGTTACTACAGTGTAATATTCCAATGATCAATTGGGTATCGCATGTATCCAACGTGTTCCACAACAAATAACTGAGAGTTTACACTATAGTTTATATAAATTCTTCTTCAAACTTAATAGCTTATTGACTCTTTAACGAGTCTCTCAATTAAATATTTAATTATTCTTTCAGATCGCAACTAACCCGACGGCTCCAACTGCTATGCCAAATAAAATTTCATAATTATCAAACTTCCGATTTGACAAAAAGTGTATTTTGATATGCAAACATGTTTGTTACTTCATGTAACAATATATTAGCTCTCAGAGCCTTCAATTGATTTTGCTACACTTTTGACAAATATTAGCTCTTTTGGAGTCCTCAATACTTTTGTTACATTATTGAAAAATATTAGCTCTTCTAGAACTTACTACTTATTAAACTAATATTAATTACAATCTCTAACGTGATATTGCTAGTTTTTCATATGTATGAAATATGGATTTAACAAAATAAGTTGGCGGGATCGATAATCAATTTGTATATGTCAATAGTCACCACTTCAGGGATGTAATGATAATCATTTATTGTTAGTATGAAATCATGAGGTATAAAAAATACCACCACTTCAAGACTAAGCAACATGTAACAAAATATTTTTGTAGAGAAAATTATCCATGGTCCATGACATCATATCGAATACATCAATGATGACCAATTTACATCAAATCGTATGTGTGCATAGTTGGAAAATTTAATTTATAAGGTACTTCTGGACCTAGAAAAATTCGTAAACAATGCATATTTACTATGAATTTATATTCCTTCAAGGAACAAGATGCGGAGCTCTTTCCGAGTTTTCACTAATTTTTACATCGCTTCATATCAGGATAACATTAGCTTCCCTTGTTATTAAGTAGTAAATTTTTTTTTTCGTCACTTCAACATATGACTTGAATTATACAACATATAAACAAGTTGCACACTTATAAATAATATATACCACTTCAAGGGTATAATCAATCGCTTCAAGAGTTAACCACTTCGTAAGTATATACATGTATATTAACATAATCATGCTATGTCTTTCAAAGCGAGTCAAATAATGTTGGTATATTCCACCATTTTCTCTTGCCGCCTTCTGCACTAACAATACTATGTAATTTAAACTCAGCGTAAATCGATTACGCATCAAGACTGACCAACTCAAGAGCAGATACATATTTAGATCAAGTATAGTTTAATGCCTACACACTCATTCGATGTCATTCGCTAGGTACTTCAACCTAAAAGAAACGATAGGCAAGAATTAAATCTCGTAAAATCCATTCCATGTAATTGAATATGTATTCTTTATATAATACGTAGTTCTGTCTCATAAGTGAATTCATATGATTCATATCATTGTCAAAAATAATGAATATTTACATAAAATTCTTTTAGAATATTCAAAGCCCTTAATTACTTGTCCATCAATTTTAATTATTTTAATCTTCTGAACTAGTCTTCTAGACTACTAGTGATAATAATATTTTAGCTTTCGTAAAATTGGGTCTTCAAGACACATCAAAAGGTTTAAATATATTTGAGCTAAATTATTATAATTTTTTCATAAAGTTGTGAATAATTTATTATGACTACAAATCTTGTGGGTTAGTCTTTTGGAATAATAGTTCTTATCAGTTAGTCTAATTAAATCTATGAATCAATTATTAACCTCCGTAATAAGTCAAACAAATAGGACAAATATATCAAAATGAATTACTAATAAATATTTTGAGATTCAGTTAGTTAGATAACTTGACCATGCATCAAATATAAGGAAATATTAGGACATACACATTACTTACAAATTTAAGAAGCAAATTTACTACCAACCAAGATTTTTTTTTCTTTTAGCTCAGATATTAAGGCATAGAAGAAATTAATGTAATAAATTTATATACTCAGAGCATAATAATATAATTCAATCCTCGAGATTAAAGCAAAATCTTCAACAAATAATGATAAGTACTTAATAAATGTACCGACGCGAGAAAGGAACGATTTAGTTCGCATCACTTTGATGACTGGGATTTAGCTCTAGAAAGCATATCGGCTATTCTAATATTTTTCTACATTACATTCTATGGCAATGTATTCACCGATTAAGTCAAAGTTCACGAGCTAACGTGTTATGAATATAACCTAAAGAACAATATAAAACTGCAGAAAAATAGCGGCCTGAAGGAAAGTGTGGAAGTTTGAGTCCCCGCTACATCTGATCGCTTGAGATTTTGGGCGGTAGCTGCATCCGTAGCTTATCGCTTGGCCGCCTCCCGTATTAGAGATAGAATTCATAATGTCTTTTATGTGTTCGTTTATAGCATGTTCCGGATGAATCTCTACATTCTTAGCCTGCACCGTGAACTGGTGAGGATCTTACCTGGCGGAGCAAGTTCTCATGGTGACTTTCGAATGATTTTTATTTATAAATTCCCTCGAGGTCAAAATTTTATTAGGTGGGTAGATTGAAATAACCTGCCCGCATAAGTATTATTTTAACATTGTTCGGGGTAGAAATAAGCCAGACAGTTCGAGTCATGTTGTTAAACCGAGACGAGTTTTCAAACCGCAAACCAATCGGGACTTAACACTTTACTAAATATCTACCACCAACTCTCCTTCTCACTATTCATCATCATCCAAAACACACCAAACCCCCTTCCCCATTTGTGTTGGCCGAAATTTCCCTAAGGGAATTTTTTTTTGCTCCTCCATTTTCCTTCTCTTCCATTGTTTCTCAAGCTCTATAAATTTGTTGAACATCTTCTCCTCATCATCTTCTACACACCAAGGTAAGAAAGTTTGAAGCTTTGTGATATTTTCTTAAGTTATGGAGAGTTGACTTTTAGTTTGACTTCGTTGACTTTTGAATTTTGAGACTTTAAACGGTATGTAAGTTTCATCTAAATATGAATTAAGTGATTTGAAAGTATTATAATCGATTTTTGGGGTCAAATGTACGATTTTGAATAGAGTTGACTTTTGTTGACTTTTTTCAAATTCCTTTAAATTTTATTATGATGTTATCGACTTAATATAGTTGTTTCTGGAGTATGCTTTGATTTTTATGTGGACTGCGTAGATTATGCCGATTCGAGCCGGGTAAAAGTCGAAGAGTATTTTGGGGTTTTGATTAAAGATTGTTATAAAAGGATAAATTAGTTGAGGAAAATGATTTCTGGTGCTGATTAAAATTTGCTTAAAATGTTATTTCTAAGTATGGCTTACGATTATGGGGGCTTAGTCGACGGTTGAAATTGCCATTTTAATTATCATCTAAACATTAGTAATTTATATACTTAAGTCATAATTTGATACTAAAACGGGCTGAAAAAGCTAGAAATCAATTAAAATCGGAGTTAAAATAGTAGTGTTGTAATTGCACTGATCGGGTGTTTCTCAAGCCAAAGGAGCATTGGTACAGTGCACGCGTGACTGGGGCCAGGCGGTATGCATATTATATCATACCAAGGTGAGTAATTATTTCACGGTGTAAATTAACTTACCAAATTGTGAATGTATATATGTATGTATATTTTGTATCGATTATGGTTGAATATGAATTACCGCTGGGTACGGATTGACGTTGTTTTGCGATTCATCGACGCTTGGTGGTGCTAAGTCAGACAGATAAGTGCTCTCGGACTATTTTGGTCATTTTGATGTTTAAAGTGTTTTGTTGGTTGAGCTGCATTTAGCCAGCGCGAGTCGATGATGCACGCTGAGTCAGATTATCCGTAATCGCTCTTTATATCTCGGGGTATAAGTGTGGTGTTTTGCCTTGCGACCTCGCTACGAGAGCGGCTGGTTAGCTTATGTCGACGGGGCATAAGCCCCCGCAGTTGGAGGTTGATTATTATATGCCATTCGTAGAAATCCGGATTTATATCGAGTTGATCGGAAGGCTTGTGCTTGTGTCAATGTCGAGTTGATTGAGTCATGAAGCGCGGCTCGAATACCGAGCCGGGATTGAGCCGATATCAAGTGGATTTGAGTAAGCACTAGTTTGGCCGGGCAGAGCTGGCGGAGTCGACGGTTCAGTTGGTTAGTCGTGGATGCCTTATTGCGTTGTTTATAGAGTGTAGTCGCGACTTCATTTGGGTATGATTACATTGATTTCTTTTGAAATGTATGATTATCATTTTTATTGTCCTTATCAATATTTATGTTAGTCAATGAGCCTATAAATTTATGCATGTTTACAATGAATTCACTAATGACTTATATATATTATGGCCTTTACGCTTGTATTTAAACATTCCAGAATACTCATCTATCCTATGCGGAATTAATTATTTTAATTTACACTCAAGCGAGAGCTAAGCACTTTTCACTCGAGATAAGATTCACTGTTTTCTCGCAGCCTACACCCTATTCAAGCATGGGCGGCATTTATTTGTGCCAGTTGATGTGGCGCCGGCAAAGATTTTCGGTCTCAGTTCGAGTGATCGCGCTTAGAGCCTAGTGAAATTCATGGCAGAATCCTCACGCCTTTGTCGTTGTTTTTATTGTAGTTCGATTCCTCTATTTGTTGTTATTTCGATTTCGTAACGAGTCAGATGTTGATATTTTGTAGTTTGGTCGATTGTTATATATATGGCAAGTATGTGGTTGTGAAACACCCACGATTTAATCATTTTCTTTAAAAGTCGTTTTTGTGTTTTGTTTTATTGGGTTATTTCGTGATGTATCTTTTAAATTTCGAAGTCATGCATCGAATTCGTGACTCGTGCTTAGGATTTGACGATTCTAACTCAGGCGGCCGACTGGGGCGGGTCGTGATAATTTGCACGAGCTTAGGTTTCGTATTTTTGGTTGTCCGTGGTGTCATGTGCCTATTCGAAGCCAAGCTCGAAAGGTTTTGCCGAGTCTTTTCTGAAGGTCTAAGTCTTTCTTTCTCGCTTTTCCTAGATCGCTGAGGATGCCAATGGGTAGATCACAGAGTGACCCAAGTACACGAGAGGCGCCGGAGGGGTGTCATGAAAGGAAGACGCGCCGGGTAGAAAGGCAGAGCGAGGATGAGCCCAGTGTGGCACAACAGAGTTCTGGAGTACATTCGCATTCCCCAATTGATCCCGCTGACGTAGATAGCCTGAGAGGATCTAGTAATGCACAACTAGCAAGACAACATTAGGTCGAAGCTCGCAGAGTACGCCTCGATCGCTTTTCTCAAGAGTAGACCGAAATTCTATGGAGTCGTACTCCTATCGAGCGATTGAGTTCATCCCACATACGGAGACTACATTCGAGTCGACGGGCATGTAGGCGAAATTGAGGGTTGAAGCCACACGTGACGATTTCCACAGGGCACACGTATCAGCGGGGTAATTCACTTATCCTCGATCGCTGTGAGGACATGATCCGTGTCCCGGGAGCTGCCAGAGTCGTCAGGAGAAATCCATGTCCGAGTACTCATATGGTCGCTTGGGAGAGCACTGATTATGTCAATGCATGAGATCGGCCGACAAGATGACTCCGCTTATGAAAGTTATGGCCGTCGCTCCTAGTCGCGCACTGAAGCTAAGAAGATTGAGAAATTCCGCGGATGGGTCGAGACGGCATCCGCCACCGGTATCATTGATGACTTTCGCGCCTTTCACGAGACGGGAACGCCGCATCAAGGTCGAGACGGAGTTAGCGGATCCCGAAGCTACGGGGCGATTGGGGACGACAGTGAGACGCTAGTCCTCGTGGACCTTCTAGCTGGAGATTTTGTGAGGAGTGGTGGCCCAGCCAGACTCGCCCAGTGCCGAGGCCGGCCTGGGCCGCACTCCGTTGCTCGTCCGAGTTTTTAAGTAGCTTCTTCGCACTACGATTGCCTCGCGACTGCAGGATTTCGCAGCGTATTACCGAGTTCCTAAAGCGCATGTTAGATGCTTCACAAGGTCGACCGGGTCATCGATTTGGTGATTGTCGTGGAGCAGATGATCTGCTTCTCGTTGTCGGCACTGACATTCATGAGGGATTGTCCTCAATTTCCTGTAGTGATGGTGCTACTACATCTTCACCCGCCTACCCGGGCGAGCGGATATCGGGGGCTGGGGATTTCGCTAGCTAAGCGTCAGAGCAAAGCCACGGTCAAGGAGTTATAGGATCTTAAGGGAGCCACTCGGTAAAGAAGCCAGAGCGGTACCGGGTAGAGGCCGATTCATGCAAATACTCATGAGGCGAGGATTTTTCGAGTCATGATGTGTACCTTATTATTATGTGATTCTCGAGGCTGTGGTACTTTTTGGATTCTCGAGCTACTCACTCATTTATTTTCTAGAGTTATTGACGCTTTTACCTTTGTATCGAATCTTTACTTGTTCCTCCGCTTGTTATCCCGACACCGCAGTGGGTGTCAATTGAACTTAGACACGCTTCCATGTAGATTGTCCTCGAGCGAGATAATCATACACGCGACCTACTCCCCGCTGAGTTAGTAGACTTTGATCTTATCTTTGGTACGACCGCCTGTATATAACGCTAATATCGATTGCCACCGAAAGGAGATCATCTTACGGTACCGAGATTCCGCTTTGTGGAGTCGAAGATCCTACCATCGAGTTTCATTTCACTTCGAGGCCGTGACGCTACGAAGAAAGTTGTCATGGCCAAGGCCGAGATATGTGGTCGACTTAGAGAGTATGAGAGCGTATCGGGAGGATCTTCGTGTTGCCCGCGAGTATGTCGATGTTTTTCCTTTGTGATTTGCCAAGTTTACCGCCGGTGGAGTGAGTTTTCGATTGAGGTAGTTCCAAGTACTACGATTTCTATTGCTACTGCATGTAATGGCTCCAAAGAGAAAGGAAAGAGCCAAGACTCCGCCATGGGGAATCGCTGACAGCGGTTCATCGATCGAGTGTTTCTCCGGCGACCCTACCGCTTGTGAACAAGGCGGCGGTACGCTGAGGTTATGGAGGCATTGGCCAGCAAATTTAATAAGGTGACTATCAAGAACCGTTATCCATTGCCGAGGATAAATGATCTATCTACCAAATGGTGGACGCCAGCGTGTTTTCAAGATCTATTTGAGATCCGGTTATCACCAGCTTGAGGATCGCGACATTCCGAAATCAGCTTTTGATCACGGTATGGGCACTACGAAGTTTACGCGATGCCATTTGCCGACATTTTAACGACCATCAACATTCATGGATTCACGACCCAAGCTCGAGTTTCGATAAAGCTTCGCGGATCGCGTTTCATTGATAACATTCGATCTACTCGAAAAGCAGAGGAGCACGGTAGACACCTTCGGATTGTGTCGAGGCATCGGTGACAAATACGTTGTATGCCGTTCACCAAGTGTGAATTGGCCGGGCGGGGCGTACGCTTCTTCGGGGCCAGTTGTATCCGTGATAAGATTGCTGATCCTCGTGGGCGTGGAGGCCGTAATAATTGGGAGCGAATTCACAGGCATGACGTATGAGGAGTTTCTTGGGTTTGCTTGGGTATTACAGGAGGTTAATCAGTGGACTTCTTGGCCACTCGTTTAATTCCTGGCTTAATAAGCCACCGTAGCGGTGTTAACTTTATTCGGGACGGTGATCGCGAGAGCTGTTTCAAAGAGTTGAAGGCAAAGCTGACTACTGCACCGGTTTTGGCCTTACCATCCGGGTCTGAGGGTTATGTGATATAGCTAACGACAAGGCCACACCGTGGGTCATGTGGTCACGCATGTATTTTTCGAGAAATGATAGCTTATGCTTCTCGACAGCTTGGAAAGACCATGAGAATTACCCACCCACGATTCGAGCTACAAATGATTGTCTTTGGCAATGATGTTGTGGAGGCATTACTTGTATGGGGGTTAGATGATTACACCGAATCATAAAGAGTCTCAAGATTTTGACGCAGAGATTTGAAATCGGTGCGCAGGAGTAAGGACGGGAGTTTATCACCGCGATGTGATCACCCAGCATCACCCGGGAAGGCACATGTGTGAGCGTATGCTCGAAGCCCAAGGGGAAGGCCGTGAGATCCAAAGGTAAAGACGGCACTTGAGTTGATGCTGAGGTTGGGTAGCAAAGGCGAAGTCATTGCTCATGCGGCGTTCAATTGCATTTTGATCGTGATTCGGGAGCTTCAACAAAAGATGAGAAATTATGTGAGATCATTAAAGAAGTGAAGAGTGAGGTAGATCGATTTCGCGTTGATGATAGTGGAGTTTTCGAGGATGAATGGAAGTTTGCTGCCGCATTCTCGAGGAGTCAGTTAAGAAAAATTCTTACTTGGTGCTCATAATGCCTCCTATAGTACGCATCCGTGCAAGCATTTAAGATGTATCGACTCGAGGTTGGTTTATTGGTGGCCCGGGATGAAGAGAGATCACAGAAGTTTCGGGAGGTGTTCGTTTATCGCCAGTGAAGATTGAGTATGACACCTCGTTGTGCTCAGCTGCCCACTTCCACCTCTCGAACGGACGGTAATATCACCATGGATTTCTTTATTCGACTTCTCTAGATCGCTGAGGCGGAACGACGGGATTTGGGTGATCGTGACGATTGTCGGTTCAAGCCACTTCCTACCGATTAAATCGACTGATGGACCTGAGAGGCTGGGCCGAAGATGTACGCTGATCGGGACAGCATCGCATTGTGGTTCCAGCCACGATTATCTCTGACCGTGATGCGAGGTTTACTTCGAGGTTTTGGAGGGGTTTTCAAGAGGCGTTGGGGATCAGAGTTGATTTGAGTACATCTTTCCATCCCTAGACAGATAAACAATCAGAGAGGATCATCCAGACTTTGGAGGATATGCTTCGAGCGTGTGTTATGAAGCCAGGAGTTTGGACGTATTTAGTTGCTCTAAGACGGAGTTCGCGGTGATAATAATAATTTTCATGCCAAGACGGTGATGGTACCATTGAGGCATTACGGGCGAAGTGTCGAACTCTGGGCCATTGAAATTAAGTGGAGCAGTAAGAAGGCTTGCGGTTCCGAGTTAGCGAAAGGTCGGTGGAGTAGGATCGTTGATACAAAGAACACTGCAGAAGATGACGCGTAAGAAATACCGATCAAGCCGCCGGTGGACTTATCTTTCGGTTGGGCGACAAGCAGGATATTCCAATGAAAGGGTAATGCTGCCTGGGGAGGAAAGGGAAGTCAGCCTCCAAGCATCCGATCATTTGAGATTTTGGCCAGAAATGGGATCCGTAGTTTATCGCTTGGCGTTAAGCCCGGATTGATAGAATTCATAATGTCTTTCATGCGTGTTCGCTTGAGAAAGATGTCTTGATGAATCTCACATTCTTAGCTCTAAGACGGAACTCGAGAGGATCTTACCTTTGAGGAGAAGCCCATTAGGATTCTTGAACGGAAGGAAAAGCTTATATTGAAACAAAAGTGCGGCTCGTGAAAGGCTGCTATGAATCAACGCATGTAGAGCCGATAGAGCGCCGGCGACGATACTAAGAGTCAAGTACGGCAACTGTAGGAGGTTAGTTGTTGTAGTTGTTTTATTTTATGTGTTGTATGTCTGCGTGTTGCATTAAGTGTTTCTTCCGTGGTAGTTGAGTTTAGTAAATTTCGAGGACAAAATTTTTATTAGCGGGTAGACAAATAACCTGCCCGTATATATTATTTTAACATTGCTTGGGTAGAAATAGTTTATGTTCGAGTTAAGTGCTTGTTAAACTCGAGACGAAGTTTCAAACCGCAAACCACCGACTTAACACTTTACTAAATATCTACCACCCCAACTCTCCTTCTCACTAGCTTGCGGATATTTTCTGCTACGGAGAGTTGACCTTAGTTTGACTTTTGTTGACTTTTGAATTTTGGGACTTTAAACGGTATAGAGGTTTCATTTAAACATGGATTAAGTGATTTGGAGGTGATTATAATCTCCATTTTTGGGGTCGAAATGTGTTGATTTTGAGAGTTGACTTGTTGACTTTTTCAAATCTTTAAATTTTATTATGATGTTATTGGACTTTAATATAGTTGCTTTCGGGAGTATAAGAGATTATGTTGATTCTTTGAGTTGGGTAAAGTGAGTAGTATTTTGGGGGTTTTGATTAAAGATTGTTATAAAGGATAAATTAGTTGAGGAAAATGATTTCTAGCCGATTAAAATCGCTTAAAATGTTAGTACGTTGCTATGTCAGCCGACATGTGGGCTTAGTCGGGATGGTTGAAATTCATCATTTTAATTGTCATCTAAACACGATTAGTAATTTATATACTTAAGTTTGCAATTTGTAACTAAAATGGGCTGAAAAAGTTAGGAAATTGAATTAAAAATCGGAGTTAAAATAGTAGTAAGTTGTAATTGCAACTGACAAGCTGTTGGGGCATGGAGCGCGGGAAGAGGCACGTGGACTAAATATGAGAGGTTTATATTATATTGCGCCAAGGTGAGTAATTATCTCACGTGGTGTAAATTAACTTACCAAATTCGCACGTATATATAAAGTGTATATTTTTGTGTCGATTATGGTTGAATACGAATTAATGCTGCATGATTGTATATTGTTTTGTGATTCACGTTCAGCGTAGCGTCGAGTCGATAGGATAAGTGGTTTCCGGCCGTTGGTCATTTTGGATGTTTGTAGTGTTTTGTTGGTCGAGTCAGTAGATGAGTTTTTATAAGTGAGTCGATGATGCATGCCGAGTTGTATTATCAATGCCTTATATCTCATATAAGTGTGGTAAGTTTTTGCCTCTCACTGCTATTTAGAGCTAGTTGTTAGCTTGCGTCGACGGACATAAGTTTTCTCCCTACAAAGTTAAGGCTGATCATATGCGCATTCGTTGTACAACCGGATTTATATTGATTTGATCGATGCTTATGGCCAGGCCGAATGCTGAGTTGATTGTGCCGTTTCGGGCCCGCGCGAATGCTGAAGTTGATTGAGTTGATATCAGGGATTTGAGTAGTACTAGTGTTGCTGGGCGCAGTCATACTGACGACCTATTGGTTGGGTCGTGATGTCTTACGTTGGGTTTATGCAGTGTAGTCGCGGACTCATTCGTACGATTGTCATTGATTTTGAAATGTATGATTATCATTTTATTGTCGCACGTAATGTTTATGTTAGTCACGAGCCTATAAATTTATGCATTTTGATAATGAATTCACTAATGACTTATATATTATGGCCTATAACATTCTGTAATACTCATCTATCCTATGCGAAATTAATTATTTTAATTACACTAAACAGAAATCATGTAAGCACTTCACTCGAGATAAGTATTCACTAAGTTTCGCAATTTTACACCCTATTCGCTATGAGCGCATTTTATTTGTGCCAGTTGACAGCGGCGCCGCAAATACGGCCTCATTGAATAACCCGCCAGAGCTTCAAAAAAGTAGCCGACGGGTGGTAGTAGATTCTCACTAGTTTTGCCGTTGTTTTTATCAGAGCGCGATTCTCTATTTGTTGTTATTTCGATTGCATCGAATTGTATGTCGATATTTTGTACTTTTGGTCGATTGTTGTATATAGGTTATCATGTTGCCAGTAAACAATTACGACGATCATTTTCTTAAAAATTGTTCTTTTTCAGACATATATTTTATTTTTATTGGGTTATTTCTGCGACAGTGTGTTTTTTAAATATCGGAATATCCATCGAATTTGGTGTTTCAAGGCCTGGTGATTTTGATTTATTCTAACTCGTGCTACTTAATTCTCAAGTGGTCGTGATATCAATACAATACAACGAAGTACTATTTATGCGCCTGTTATATTACACAAGATAATTACTTGGTAAATAAGTAACTTGTGAAGCAAGTAACCTAATAACTTCCTAATTAATTCATCTCCTTTTTTTTCTCGGCAAGACATCCACAATATTTTTATAACATAATTTAAATATGACTCGTAGTTTTACCTTGTGCTTACAAATATAGATACATTTTAAGTGGGTGTGGGGGTTGAAACAAGATAGAAGGCTCTTTTCCCCTTATAATATCATTGTTAATGAGCATAAATCCAAGAATTTTCTTGTGAAAGTTGAGTTTGAAGAATTTTGTAATTATAGTTGATTAGAGAAAGAAATACACTTGTAGTAGTTGACAAGGATCATGATCCGACGACTAGGATTATTTTATCTTTACTTTAATAGATTAGGTTTCTTGTGTAAATAGTAAATCTTGGATAATTAGCAATTGACTTGAAGAAATTAAAAATCCACAAAAACGTATAATAAAAATATGAAATTCATTTTGAGAAATTAAAAATCCAACTTATTTTTCTATTATTTTATCTTTTACTAAATAATATTATATTGAAATATTAAAGCCATAAGTTAAAGTTGATTTTTTTATATTAATTTATAGCATACATACATAGTTGATGTGTGATTTCCACTTAATTAGGTTCAATGTATTATAAATATAATATTTTTATGAATTTTTCAAACTAATTCGTTCTATCAGAATTATACATACACTATATTTTGAAATTTTCATAATAATGTTTATTTATCCAATACATTATTTATTTGAGTAAAATATGAGTTACAGTTTATTTATACGTCATTCAAAAGTTAGATTTATCAAAATATTATTTATTATTATTATTATATATTTCTTCTAAAAAACTAATGTTGTTTATATTCAATGTATAATATTAAATTTTAGAGTAAAACCAGAAATAAATCACAACTCATAAAATTATAAGTTTTCCAGCTTTATCTAAAATTAATATTTTTAAATATTTTTTCATTTATTTCCAGTTATAAGAAGAAATAATTATAATTACATAAAGGTATACTCTGAATAATTATATGATGTCTGAAATTTATTAAATAATTGAATAAAAATCTAAAAGTTATTTTTATTAAAAAATTTGAATTATTTTCGTATTATTTTGAATATATCTAAATATTTTCAAAGTTAATAGTTATATAAATCATATATCTAATAAATATCTAAGATAAATTTTTTATTTTTATCAATTTTATAACAAAAACTTGAATTGTTTTATACTTTAACTTTAAATATGATTTTATAAATAAATAAATATTAACCTTGAAAAAAATTCATTAAATTAACGTTTTATATGCATGTAAATTTGAAATTTATTAATATAAAATAAAAATAAAAATTTAACACCTTCGTACTAATCGCTGGCCGGCCCCAAAAGTCGTAAGATGTATCTTCGACTTCAGGTCTCTTTTGCGAGACATTCCTTTCTTTCTCGAAATCGAGTCCGCCGATCTTCTTAGTTCTAAAGGAGAACTTTATTGTTTTAGAAGTCACTGCATGTGTTTCTTTATTTTCGATCTTGGAAGCATCCTTTGACTTCCTTGGATCATATTTAGCCTTCGAGTAAGCAGGATGCGTAAAACGTGAGGGACGCTCTCTGCTTAAAAAAGAATGCCGAGTCTCCATATCACGCAGCTCTTTTTGCTAGTCATTAAGGTTCTAGGAAAGATCCCCGCATAATGTATCAGAGGTCCTAAAGGTGCCTTGTATACACATGCCGATGGCCGATGACTTTCGGTGAGCCTATCTTTTGCATTTTAGGGTTCATGCTCCCTCCATCGAATAATTTAAGTCCGAATCGCTCTCGCTTTTTATTTTGTAGTAGTAGTTAGCTCCATCATGCCAATCATTCTCTTTGTACTGGCTAAGCCGGTTGAGAAACTCTCTTTATAGCCGAGCCCAACTGCCTAACATGGAGGCAGCTCCAAGTCAATGATTCACGAACACATTTCTGAGAGCTAACGTAATTGTTAGACTATTTCATCCCCTTCGTCTCAAAGATTGCCGCAAGTCTCAACAAAGTAGGCTATATGTTGTTTCAAATTTTGCCCATCGGCGTTGAATCAGCGGCCGGGAGCAGCTCAGTATTTTCGCTGGTCTATGGAGGTGTGTGGTTTTAGGTAGGTGTACGGGCGTGACTAACGACATGGTCTTTATCGCTTCAAGATATTCTTCAACCGTGTTTGCTGAATTATTCCGCCTTTAATGAAATTTATAGAGTTTCTACCGTGACCTCGTTGGTCCATGCGACTAACGCGAGGCTCAGATGGGATAGACGGGATGTTCCATTCCCATTCCAGAGGTCATATGTACTCTCTTTTTATTTTAGAGAAGCTTCGCCTACTCTTGCTCGCATGCCTGACGGGGCTATCTTTCCCGATATCTCAAAGAATAGAGTCATCTTGATGTTGTATTTTTTGCAACAATTTTTCTACCATCCTTGTCAGTTCAACCATCTGCTCTTCTAGAGAGGCAATACCAATCATCATTGATGGTGCTAGGTAATTTACAGAGCGTATGAGTTAGACTCCGAATGTATCTCTAAGCGGGTATATCGGTGCATGTAACCCCACTGCCGAGTTAGCCGATACTTGTCCGTTGGAGTCCTCAAATATGTGTTGAGAAGTTTCATCAGCTGGCGCTATGCGCCTAGCAACTCTCTCTGGCCAGGAATTTGTTTTGCTTCGTAGCCCGGCAATATGTCAGCTCCGGTAGACTTCATCGTGTCGCCGAGTGGACGCCTCGACCGTCTACGTGATTTCGACGGGTCAGCTTTACTAAGTGACCTTCTCCTTGTAGTATCCTTCGATACAAAGAGGAGTTGAGATAGTCCTTTGAAAAGAGCCCTGGTCAAGCAGCTGATGACAGATTGACATCTCCACCTGGCCATAGACCTGTGAATGCAAAGAAGAATTTTTATTATTTAGGATAGGGTACAAAAATAAAACTCATCAGATTGAAAACTCCTCACTGCATAAGTTTTATCAAATCAAGAGGATCGATTGTCCAAACTATGGATCCCTGCCGCTTGTCGACGATTTACGGTGATGTCTTCCCTCGCTTGACTCGACTCGACCTCGATAGGAGCTCGTACGAGCTCGATCAATCGAGCTCGACTCGAATCGATCGATTTTTATTTGGATTTGGATTTGGATGTAAGCTTCCATGAGCCGGATACGTGTCCTACCAGTTTTGATGGACTCTGCATCTGTCTCGACTCGATTTGGTCCGAGCCGAGCCTTAGCAGCCGTGATCCCGTGTCGGGTGTACGACTTGACTGGGTCTTGACTCGATCTCCGGCTCCATGTGGACTGGGTTTAGCACCGCCGCGGGCTCACCTTTCAAGTAGTAAGACTTAGTAGCTGTGCCATTGTCTTTGGCGGGACATCGCACTGAGCATGGGTAATTTGTCTTTGATAGGATTTGATTTGGGATGTAACTCCAAGCTTCAAGTTGCGTAGAGCGACAAGAGCAAGCTTGGAAGCAATGTACGCTTCTTTCTTGTACTAACGTGACTTAGCAGCTGGCTGTCAGAGAATAGGCTTAGTGAGATTTGGCCTCACTTTATTTTGATTTGCTCGTGAAGCAATGTACGCTTCTCAGCTTGTATTACAACGGCCTTAGTGTTTTGAGTCATTGCAGCCACGATCAAGATGTATGCTCGAAATTGGTCTCCAACCTTGTCGATGATATCATCACTCGGCCAGGGCCTTATCACAGATTTCCGTCTGACTCCAGTTATGTGGACTGAATAATAGCGTATTCCTATATCCGAACTGGCGAATCAAACCCGAGATTTTTCGTGTGTTCATGCAAGATTTTATGAATAATCAAGCCGCCATTTAGCTTATTCCCCGAATATTTAAAGCCGTTTCGAGAAATCGTGCCTGCATTCTCTACCTATTTTGCTTCAAACTTGAAGAATTATCATGCTTGTAATAAAGAATATCTTAATTTCAGGCGCCTATTTTAGGCTACTCCGAGATGTCAAACACCAAAGTGGTATTTACTTTAAGGCTTAAAAGATTTAACTTAGAGAATTTCAGAGGTGTCCTCTATATTTTCTCAGATGTTTTTTGTGTATTTTCTGATGTGAATTGTTGATCATATTTTCAAAAATAAGGGGGCTATTTATAGGCTTTTGGGCTTTGAATACTTTCTTCTGATTGGTTGGTTTAATTTCATGATCACTTATCTTAACCGTTAAATTTCGAAACGCAAAGATTCAACTGTCAAAAATTGGTAATTACTTTGCCTTTCAAGAAAAGAAAAGTGGGAGCCATTCCTTGGTGTAGGAAGAAGGTTCCATATTTTTCTGCGCCAAACATATTTTCATATTGACCTCGGACCTTTTGGAGCCTTTATTTTGATCCCTATAACTTCTGAAGTCTTCATTTTGAATCCCGAAACTTTCATAACCTCAATTTTAGGCCCTATGGCCTATTTTAATGTGATAAAATTAGGTATTTTTAGCCTCGAACCCTAAATTTAATGAACTATTAATTCGGGGCTATTTTCCCGGAGACCTTTGTTCGTATGTTAATAAATTTTCTTTGTCTACACTTTTGTAAGCAAGAACTTCAAGATAGTAATATATTCTAGTATTTTAAAAAGTGATATGAGAATAGAAATAAAGAAGAGAAATAGGAAAGAAACAAACAATACAGATGGGTAAGAAACTACTCTATGTGATAATGATTACATTCAAAGAATAAATCTACTGTTAATAACAAATTATATAATAATAATTATTCATATGCTATATCCTTAACAAAAAAGACATGCAAGATAAATACAAAAAAAAGAGCCATATTTATCCAGTTGTCTTGTATGGATGTTATAATTTTTCTGTTAGAAAATATTATGTTATACAAATTTTTTATATATTGAAGACATGTAACACAAACCTAATATATATTATCATTATCATGTACACAAAATATGTAACCTTACCCTGATACATATTATCATAGCTATTAAATTTAAATATGGTTAGAAGATCGACATACAATTCTAAATATGGAACTAAATATGTACGAACTGATCATCTAGAATTGCATGAGGTTTATCGTCGCTTAACATGGGAAAATCGGGAAGGTTTCCGACCAAAGAAAGGAGAAATTGTTTGGATTTCGGTATTATACTCAACCTTCAAACAACATTTATGTCCTCTAAATTTTTACCTAGCAATACTAACACACATCAACAAAAAGATCTGCGTATCAAGCCCTAACATTTTCTTATGTTTGAATTGATATTTTAGATAATGATTAATTAAGAAGTCTTGGAGAAATCAAATCCTATCAAACCAAAAATATAAATTTATTCCAAACAAATAACTTATAATTAAAATTCAATTCTTGTTTAATTTCTTTCAAAGAATAATCAACACTTTGGTGGATTCGATCTTTACTTTTCACATCAGACCATCGTACAATCCATGCTCTTGCGAGGTTAATTTTAACTATTCAAGTTTTGGCGCCATAGCCAGGAAGCATGTTTATTTATTTGATTGAACAACCTTTCACACTATCCCAAGGAACAGACCTAGAAGGAGGCAAATGGGGCTACTGTAGAGGCGGAGCTAGGAGCAAATTAAAGGGTGAGCCAAATATAAAAGAAAAATTAAGTTTTTAAATAATGATGGGACAAATAATATAGATTTAAAAAAGTTTAATGTAATATGTTACATCAATATATATTCTATGTATTTCAAATAATATTTTATTGAAACTTATGTAAATTAATTTGATTGTAACAATATTATCGTGAGACATCATAACGATTTTTGTCGAATCTTATAGACAAAATTTATCATCTAAGTAAGTAGAATAGTAAATATGGCATTTCTAAAGAAAATGAGCATTATATGTAAAAAAGAAAGAAAGGATTAAAAATTATTTTATATATAATGAACATTATGTATCATTAAATAAGATAGATACAATATAGCTGAAAATTGATTCCTTCCATTCATAAAAAATAATGAAGTTAGCTAATTGATAACAAATAACATTGTATCATTGTATGATAGAGAATAAATAATGAATATATTTTTACTTTAGAAAATAGACTATTATAATTCATGTTGACAAAAAATGAATAACTAATTAATAAATCATTCAAAATAGAGTTGTTCATGGACCTAGAAAATTGAGAGTTACAATTAATATAAGTATATCCGTGTAAACTAGCTACATGAACTTTATCGTACTTGAAGTAAGAATTTAAAATATTTAAATAGTATTACAAAATTATATTTTAATTTTAAAGTATAAAATTATCAACGTGCAACTCACTCAAATACACTACTAATATTTAAAATTAAGAAGTGTAATAATTCCATTTCCAAAAGTTAGGAAGCACAACAAAACAAGAAATTATTGTCACATGCAAATATTATAGCAAATATTTATTACTCCCTCTATTTTTTTATTTGTCATTCTAGCCTAAATTTTTAGTTTCAAAATATTTATCATTTTAGTATAGAAAGTTGTAATTTTACATTTCAATGTAATTTTTTATTATTTTTTCTCATGAAACTATCAATCAATTAATGATATAGTTTTAACTGATTGTCATTCTATATTTTCAATGTAATTTTTGATTTTTTTTTAATCTATGTATATATGAATAAATTGCTAGAATAATAAATAAAAAACCTGAGAATAGTAAAGAGTCACTCATACATATATATAAAGAACTACCAATCCAACAATAAATATTGGCGTAAAATAGATTAAGATGTTCATTATATGAAGTCCAAACAGACCAGACAGTTACCAATTCTTGAACACCATTGGTCAGCATACCAAAAGCTTCTCAAAAGGGAAAAAGGGCATTCCATAATGGCTCTAGCAGTACTATAAATGACAAGACTAGACATTCCACCTTAGTCAAAGATTTAGAAATATTTTAATTAGAAAAGAAACACTCATACATATATAGAATATAATAATGTAACCTTTTTCTTATGTTTATTTGGCTACATATATAAACCCTTTTGCAGAGTACTAAAATAGTACATTTTCTTAAAATAGTAGGAGAGTCATTCATATGTGTAAATTTATTGAGAAACCAATTGAGAATAAAATGGATAAATTGTAAATGGTTGAGGGTTGGACTTGTTAATGGTGAGCATCAAGAAGTGGCAATGCAGTGTGGTTGCCAATATAAAAGAGACCTCCTGTTCTCTTCGCATCCTTTGATAAATGGAACCAAGTAATCACCATTGTTGCCTTTTACGAGAACCATGCTTTCTTGATGATCATTTGATAGTACCCCATGATTGATCTTTGCTAGAACAACCTTGTTATTGTTACCTTTGAGGTTGCAGCATTCTTGATCAACATAAGTGGTGGTGTTATTGTTCCTCCTGAAGTATTCATAAGCATTGAATGATGTTGCAGCTAGTGGAATTGATGGTTTTGCTGATGATTTCGGAACGAGACGAGCCACCTGTTGTTGAGGTGGAAGTGACTGTGGGATTGGTGGTTGTGTGAGCTCTGCCACCACTTGCTCTTCCATCAACTCTACTGCTTTGTTTAGTTTGTTTGACCATGTTGGATCTCTGTTGCCTAACCCCATTAGGCTTTTCATCATCAAAGCTGATTTATGCACATTTAGCATACCACTTGTTGGCAAACTTGATGAACTCTGTTCCATAAAGAATGTCATTTCATTCATGCCATTTTGATTCACAACTTCTTGTTCCTCATCCATTTCCACTTCATCGTCATCCTCGTCTTCTTCGTCCTCATAATCATCTTCATCTGTTTTAGCTTCATGGGCCCCTTCAATTTCTTCAAAATTGTCAAAAATTTCTTCAAAATCTACAACTTTATCATCCATTGCTTCCTGGATTGAATCTTGAGAATCAGGGCTATTGAAAAAAGTGAGGACAAGTTTGCCTTCGAGGCGCTCAGATTGGAAGTAGTCCATTTGAGGGACAGAAAAAGCTTCAAGAACCAATCTCCCATTTGTTCTGTGAGATTGCATATGAAGTGAAGGGCCATTTTTTCTTGCCAGAGAAGGAAGAGGGGGAGGGAATGATTTAGGAGGCATTTTCTTGCTAGGATCATAGTTGTATTTTGCTACTTTGACCTCTTCATCAAAGGAACAAGTTTGCATTATGGGTTCATTTTCTTGTTGTTTTGGTTCTTGTGTGGCTGCTTCTTCTTTACAATCTTCTGTATCACCTGTTTCTGAAGGGGGGCAAGAGATGTTATCAAAGCCAGTTTCTGAACCAAGGCTCTCAGTGCAAATCTCAAGGCTTTTTTCATTCAAAGTGCTTGGTTTTTTGACAAGAGGATGAACATAAGGTGGTGGAAGATTGTTGGCTTCATTGTTTGCTTTCTCAGATAAAAGTGAACTCCAGCCACTATTGACTTGTGTTGGTTTGATGACCTTTTTCTTCTCTTTTTGTGACTGAATTGCCCTCCAAATATCATCATGACTAGGCATGTTGTGGACATTTTCTTGATCATCACCACCTTCTATTGAAGAGGGTGCAAGTTCTTCAGATGATGCAATTCTTTTCATGGGAGAGAGCAACACATTTTGGGTCAATAAATTCTTTGATGACATATCAGCAGAAAGAGTCCTTAAAGAAGGAGGCACTTTGGTAATTGCATTTCCAAGAATGGTTACTATGCCTTACTTCTCAATATTGATTCTTGAAGCTTCGTCAGTGATTTTTATAGGTGAAGTGGAACACTTCTGCTTACAAGGACTGTTGACATCATCTCTCAGTTACTTCCAAAGATTTAGGAAATAAAATAAAAAGTTTTTGCCTGCACAAATTTGAAAAAAATAGATCAATTATAAGTGAAAAAGCAGAAGGTATAGCAATAAAATAATAAAATTTGTAGTTCCAAAAAAAAATTGAATGACTTCAGTTTGTATGGTTACAATTTACATGCATGCATGGATGGATATATAAATTCTTGAAAAATGAAGTATCAAGTTAATTACCTTAGGGAAATTCTTGCAAAATGATTAAGGATAATATTTTTATTGTGGCTTTGGCTTATCTTTGTAAGGAATTGGGTGATTGCACATACAGAATTGGGAGGAAGCATCCATGGTATTTATAAGAATTCAGAAAGCTTAAAGAATCGTGTCCGGTGGGGCCCATCCATACTCCACTCTTTTTATTTATTAAATTATTTGTTCACTTTTTATTTTGCTTTCTGGATATTTACTTGATGAGGAATGACAATATAAGGATATTGTAAAAGGCAGAGGTGCCATTTGCACAAAGGCAGAGGTGCCATTTGCACACTATGAGTCTTTATGACATTTTTTTGAGAAATAACATCGCCATATGTACGTACGGTCGTATTTTTTAGGGGGAGGGGAAGAAGAATGATAAATGATTTGCGTAAATAGTTTTTGGAGTTTGTAAAAAAATTAATATTTAATTTGTAAAGTTCGAAAAAGGTGATGGTAGCCCTTAAATAAAGTTACAAATTAGTTGCATAAACGGTCTTTAAAGTTTATATTGTTGTATTACTAATAATACATGAGTTACATACCATGCAACTAATTGATGAAAATGATCATTTGTGCAATATGTTTGAAATTTCAAGAACTATCATTGTATTAATGTTAATTTTAGAAATTAAGTCTCGACTTTTATCAATTTTTATGGGCATCTAAAATATACTCTATCAGACAAATTAACTAATGCAAATAATAAGTTGTAAAGTATATGGCATTTTATTATAAGATTCTCTTTTACATAAATCTTTAGATAGAGAAATTACTATTTTTTGAATTAAGTGTTTGTAATATTTTCATAACTTAGTTCAAGAAGCAGGTTAACTAAGAAAATAAGAAGTAAATCTAGTTAACCATTTGAGATCTTCCAACATAAGTATTTACACAATTTATTTCCTAAATATACATGACATTACATTAGAAAGATAGTAGTGGATTGTGATTTCAATATTTAAGAAACGTGTATATGAAAATATAAATGTGTTCTTTTTCAACTAATACACCATGCATGACTGTAGCACTGCATTGAATTATTTCTCCTTTATATTGTATAGTATTTCCTTCGTTCCCTTTTAGTTATTTTTTTAGTCATTTGTACATAAATTAAGAAAAATAAAGAGTAGTTACAAACAACATTGAAAATGTAAAATGTCAATTAATTTAAACTATATAATTGGTTGGTTGATAATTTAATAACAAAAAGTAATCAAAAATACATTAAAAATGTAAAATTACAATTTTCTATACTAGAAGGACAAGTATTTTGAAACAAAAAATTAAGGCTATAAAGACAAGTAAAAAGGAACGGATGGAGTATTTGATAATAATTCTAAAAATTTCTACTATTATAATTATTATTACTAACTCCATTTCAAAAAGATTATTATTCAATTTATATTTTAATGATTAAAATTAACAAATTCTATAACCTTACTTGTTAATAATAAAATAGGTTAAATATATTTACTTGATATCTATTTTTCATCAAATTAAAATTATACAACATATGCGAGAATAATTTGGACATGTAGTTAGATTATTGAGATAGTAACTCAAAATTATATATTTATATATGCATGGACTATGGAGAATTCTATAGAACGAAGTTGCCACTCACATGATCCAATAATCTGATCTCCAAAGATCAGATGACATTTCAGCTGTTTCCAGAGAGGATTAACTAGTGAAAATTGGGAAAGGGGGTGCCTTAAATCAAACAGATGAGTTGTTTATGTTAGATTCAGATCGATAAGATTGCGTTGCTAAATCATGCACTTAATTGGTATACTTATTTGTCTTCAATGGAAAAATCAATCTGGCATCGTGATTGTTTAATTGTGCTATATATCTATCTATTTCCCAATTTGTAAACTTACATTAACAATTCTTCTTTCAAATGAGGAGAAAAAGCTTAATGGTATATGTGTAATTTGGATTATCGAGGAGAGAACAAAAGTTAAAAATTAATCCAAGGATAATCTCGATTTGTCGATGAGGAGAACCGATGCAAAACATAATTAAGATTAATATTCATCACTTTCATTATCCCTAGTTTTGAGGACTAATGCAAGTGAACATACTACATTTTTTTTTTCAAGTTAATTGAAGAGAAGTTATTTATAAGATTCAAAAGGAGTGTAAAACCAAAAATATAACATTCTCAACACTAGAACTATATACTTCAAACTTAAGTACTTATCTAGTAGGTATTTGTGCACCCATCCAGTAGCGTCCAAGATATCGCAGAAGGGCGCATACCATAATATTGCTATGAATACTTAACCAACTTTGGTCTTGATGCCACCTAATTTGCTTGGGGTACATGTTATTATTGAGAAATTTTTTAGGATAAAAACGTTAATATAAAAGTTGTGTTGATCACAATTGTTATAAAAAACTTATCCGACTACTCTAAGAAATCCACAATAAAAATGACTTCTGCATTCATTAGAATTTCCATTGCAACACATTCATTACCTACAGCTACGCTTCATAATCGCGCACCAAACACATGAAATATAGGTATTATGAAATTTGAACCCCACATTACCATGTGAAGCATTCCAAAAGACTTTGAAGATATTTGTTATCAACAAAAGATAGAACAACACAAAGATGCCACTAAACTACAATACCATTATGTAACATAAAAATTTGATACTTGCATTGGATTAGCACATAATAAACATTACATTTTTACAACACATAAAAACGAAGTATTGAATTGAAACATAATTAAGTAAGATGCATGTACATAAATATTCATTCAATATGGATTCTTGTAAAATTTATTACCTTCCAATTTATTTTAATTCGACTTTTTCATATCAAATAAATTTTTATCTTCAATTAATCTTTAACAATATTATTAAAAATTAATAATATGAAATTATTTTAAAAGACTAATCCAAATATATAAATTTAATAATTTTTAAAATAAAGAATAATTAAGACTGACACAAAGCTTATTAATTTTAAAAAACAAACGACAATTATAATTCGACGGGAGTAGATTTATTATTGTACACAAATAAATGTTCATAACCTAGTCAAATTCATTTGAATATATAAGACTCAAGGAGTA
This sequence comes from Lithospermum erythrorhizon, assembly GCA_019722365.1. Taxonomy (NCBI): domain Eukaryota; kingdom Viridiplantae; phylum Streptophyta; class Magnoliopsida; order Boraginales; family Boraginaceae; genus Lithospermum; species Lithospermum erythrorhizon. Next base: position 41,277 of record JADFUC010002243.1, read on the forward strand.
AAGTAAATCGTAAAATTTTTTATCACATATCTTCTTTTGAGAAAATCTAAAGGTCCCAAAACAATTTGAGGGCTCCATTGAGAAAGTTGGTTCACCTACTATATTAGCTTCGACACATCACATGTTTGAAGCTCTTGTGCTTGATAAAATTTTAGTATCAACATTTGCTGGATTCTTTTTCCTTAAAAAAGAATTATTTGATCGTGCAATACGCGTTACCGTGCAATGTTTTGGGACAAATAGTTATTTAAGCCTTTATTCCATTAGAGGAAATTGCACAAAGTAAAATCCAATAGAGCAATTTAGGATTACTGTCTTGAAAAAGTATTTCCATTATACACCTACATTTTAGGTAATAAATATATAAAGTGATTGATGATTGGATGAGCAAAGAAATTGAAAAGGCTGAAGGAGGAAGCAAAGGGAATCACTGAGAGAGAAAATATATCAAGCGGCTGCTAAAAATTCCACCCGGATAGAAAATGTTAGTGCATCAATGTTATAAGTATTTCGCTATCTCATAATTGTTAGTAGGAACAGTTCAAGCGCATAGTATATCTCCGTATATTTATTTTGGGTTAACGAAATGACACTTAGCTGACAAGCTTAAGATACATAAATCTAAAATAAAGCATGAAAGAGTGACCGATTGCATTTATTGTATTTTACAAGATAAGTTTTTGTTTATATAGTTTTTACCATAAACTTAAGCCAAGGCTACACTATATAAATGCCTCTAATGCACTCCTAGAAGACTAATTTAAACAAAGAGATTTCTCGATTGTATTTTTGTGAGACAAACGAAGTTTTGAGAGTTTATTTTATTTTTTTTATAGGCCGAATGTACTATATTTATAAATTTTGGGATTGTGACAATCAAGTACACACATTGTTAGCCGACAATCCTGCTTGTAGTGATTATTCACGCAGCTGACACATCCCCAGTGACAGAAGAAGAAAGGAAGATAGCAGACAAGCTCACGAGAGCTTCAGACTTATACATCCTATCAACATCCGTGATAGGAGTAGACAGTACAGAGGCAAGTTAACGTGTGTGTGGGGAGCATTCACATGTTCTTATTCAGAATTTTCTATTATAAATGAATCCTTCAATCGCTGCGCCGTCAGACGGTGCTGCACGTCGCCGCCGCACTGAACCTGCTACTTATTATTGTGTTGGCTGCATTAGATTATTTGAGGATATAATCATGGTAATAATTTCTGTATAAATTATATAAAATGATTATTGTAATATTTTATTGTATTTATGAAATAATAAAGTTATTGTAATAACTATTGGGCACAAAATATATGTTAATTAATATATTTTAATTATATATATTTCATGGATATAATTACGTAGATTCAATTTGTATTAATTTCCTATCACATTTAAATTATATATTTATGTGATTGATTTGATTTGTATAATTAAAAATGGAAAGTATCTATGTGATTGTCAATCATATATTTGAAATTTCAATTGATTGAGAGTAATTGTTTCAACCTCATAATTAGTGTTTATTGCATTTTATTATATAATTGATTGTATTTTATTACGTATTAAGTGCATGTTTATTATGTATTAATGACGTATTTATTTCATACTTAATAGCATTAAATTCGCTTAATGACATTCATGAGTCATTTAATTCATACCATTTAACGTGATAATGATGGGCTTACGTGTTTCAATTTTATTATATATTGTAATGGGATTAAAGGAGATATACTGATATGACCTAGTTATATTTTTTTGAAATATGGTCCGAACTGCTTATTTGTTGTACAATTTAATTACCGAAATGCTTTTATTTATTTTATTTTACCCACGAGTCATACAATACTGCCTTAGTCATTAGTAACAAATGTACAATCACCGAGGCATTGAAGCGATGTTTACCATGTCACCGAAGTTTCCAAAACGAAGAATACAAGATTACACTCGTATTACAATAGGTTTATTATTTGTATTTTTTTAGGGTCATATCATATATCTCCTAAATGTGTATTATTTATTTTATTTTTCATGATGTGCATATTACTTGAGTATGTGCTATATAACATGTTAAATAATTAATCAAATAATATGAATCTCACCATAAAATTTAAGCACTCGTATCAAACCAATTTTAAAGTTGTGAAACTTATCACGATCACCGGGCACACGCGACGACACGTGTACCGGTATCGCGACGAGTATGGAAACGGACCATGTCGTTGATTTCCACTAACGCTGGCTTTCGTGATGATCATTCCAAGTAATAAGTTGGTTTAATTGGTCGCTTAACTGCGATTTTACCACACATGGGCTCGCGATACACATGTTGATAGCGCCCTCAGAGGGTACGCTAGTAACACAAGAGTCATGCCGTGATTACATAATTGGTTAGTTAACCTACTTATGTTGGCTTTTCAAAAATGTATGCAAAGGTTGCCGCTTGAAATTCCAAAGATAGTAGATCTTACATACTAATACATTTTGTGAGATATTGAGTATTGGTATTACTTTATAATTTATTTTGTAAGTGTTTGACATGATAGATTGCTAAAATATTGTCATTTACATACTTATTCTTGTAGAATTGAAACGACTGCCCCTAACCCACCTAGAAACTCGCTGGGTCAGACTTCGAAATGGCTCAAACAACTCAAACTTTGATGATCGGGTCTCAAACTAAGGATTGCTTCTGCTGCGAGAGAATGTAGTATGTGTTGAACACTGTGGTCTCATCTAGACCAAATGACGCCACTAACAGTGGTGGAAGCCTATAGATGCTCAGAGATGTCCAATATCTTACGCTAGCCAATATGGAACCTCGCGCTCCAAACTGCGATGCAGGCGTGAAAGACATGACATGCATTCAGCAACTCGATGAGTTATTCAAGTAGCTAAATGAGAGATATGACACTCTATGTGCTTCCTACGACGCCAGTCGAAATGGAAAGTGTCAGCGAGCCCACATGTCATTAAAATGATAGACTTGGTCGAACAACTCAATGTCTTGGGCTCAGGGTTTCGAAATAACTGGCTGTAGACCTTATCCCAAAATCTCTCCTTAAAAGTTCTTCGCTTGTGATGAAATTCAATATGCATAAGTTTGAGTTGTTTCTAAACGAACTCCAAAAATATGATCACTAATTATGAGATGAACTGGGAAGGTTAAATTCTACTTCTTCTATTTTGGTGGTCCAAAAACAAGAAGAATTTAAGAAAAGTTCAACAGTGCTAAGGGTTCAAGAAACCTACGGTTACCAAGACTATCAAGTGTGGAAACAACAAAAGAGGATAATATCGCTAGATCGTTGGTCACCGGAAGTCGACTGGGCAGTTGGTTCTCTGAAGATACGAAGAATTCATTTTAACAACCACTCAAATTTCTACAAAGCATATACGTATCTACGTTATTGAAGTTTGTATAACTTCTAAATTCTACTGTGGATGCTTGTCACGCATCATGTTCTCATATTTGTCGAATGCAAGTAGAACTACGTGTGCAAGTAGAAACGACCAAAAAGCAAGAAAGACGGATCGACGTAAAGTGGGAAGATGGGGTGTTACAACCCCGGGCAAAGAGGGATCCACGCTTGAATTTTGCCTCGTGTCCGTATTTCTATATTTAAACTATGTTTCCGCACTCCTTGCTTATACAGAATATTACTACTTTCTTTTGGTATTTTTGAATAATGAAGGGTTTTTCCTTCCATTTCAAAAGTGATCCCAATACATTTAGGATCTCTATAAGAAATGTGTGATATAAAGTAATACATTTCTCCAAGATGTGTCCGAATTCTATTAACATCAATCGAGAAATATAACATTGATAAGTACGTCTAACGGCTTAAAGCCTATATACTCATGGCATCAGTATCAGTCATATAAACGAGTACCGTATCGCGAACTTCACTTCGGTGGAATACTCAAGGTTTCACTACGGATCATACGAGAAGTATTTAATCTTGGCTCTACCAGTGTAACGATAGTCGCCTTCATTGGATACAACCTAAAGGTAATGTTTTTTGGGAATCATACAAACCAACGATGGGGCTAACGAACACATCCAGACGAGATGGTTAAGGAAGCATTTCATTAATTTATTGATGATTACAGAATGTGGTTAAGCAAGTATTCGATGAACACAAACATGAATCCTTTCCATGAACTTCATGATTTAAGTAAAGAACCAATTGAACAAGACTATAAAGATTCTTCGGCCCATAGAGGAGTGAAAAATATTTAAGTTAATTGTTCAAATACTCATCTCAAAAAGAGTGTAGTATTTGCTTTCACAACTCACTGGCAGAACGCCTACCTACAAGATTCGAGCGAGCAGGGAAATCGAACCTCGACAAGGGTTCGATATATGATGAGCCTATCTATCCTGCTAGTTAATTTCTAGATATACACTACAAAGCGCATCACTCACACCTAATAAAATGTCCAACTATATCAGCATATGAAATACCTCATGAATTGTGATTTGGAAGTTTCCAAATTGGGTTTTTTGAGATTCAGGACTCTGAGCTTATGTTCAAGAAATTGACAAAAGATAAACTAAATCGATAAATGCTACTTTATCGATATCCTAAGGAAACCGCTGTTACTACTTCTACCAAGTACGAATAATACCGCTGCAGCGTCGTGAATATTCTTGCAAAGAATATATGTCCGTATGATCGAGTAAAGCGTGTTCACCTTGATAAACTCTCAAGATGACGGTCAATCACAATACACCTAGTGTGTAGACGATCGACACCACAAGAATTAGAATCTTCGCATAGAGACCGGATTCGATTCACGTGAAGTTAAGTGGAAAACCAACCCGTGAGGAGACAAACTGAGATCGCCAAGAACTGCACTGCTAGTATGACGAATCATTTTGAAAAAATGATTTAGCCACCTCTTACGAGGAAAAATGTTGATAAATGGCCGATGGCCATGAAGTCCCAGATGGATTCAATGTACCAAACAAGGTTCGTCCTTGCTAGATTTACCCACGAGGTTCGCCTACTGAAAGCATAAAACGGGTATTTAAGCAGTTAAACACGACAAAGACCTGTGAACATCCATATTTTCAAAGCCAGGCTATTTTCAAAGCGAGGCTCGTGGCGAAAGGTTTCAAGCAAATTCATGGCATTGACTATGATGAAACTTGTTCACCAGTGACTATGCTTTGTCCATTCGGATAAATCTTAGCCATTGCAGCATTCCATGACTAATGAAATGATGCAAATGGATGTAAAGCACCTGCTTTCCGAACGAAAACTCTGCAGAGAAGAGTGTACGTGGTACAATCTCCACTTTACATGTCCCAAGAGGACCTAAGAAAGGTTTGTAAGCTATGTAGGTCCATTCATGGTCTCGCTAAAAGATCCCCATAATCGTGGAACCTTCTTCATCTTAATAAGTGCAATCAAAGATTTTTTGATTCATCAAAGAGAATGTGCTAATCTTGTATAAAAAAGAAGCGAAGGGAGTTATACATATGACATCTATAGTCCTATATGTCTATGCATACTAATCATTTAATCATTGAAAGCAAAGTAGAATTATCAACTACCAAATATCGTCAAGGTAGACATTTCTCAACGGCGACTCAAGTTAATAAATACATTCTCGAAATCTAAATTGCCGAGATCGAGCTAACCGGCTTATTGAACTTTGCCTAACACTTATATCAATGAAGTGTAGAAAATGTTCAAAATGAACGACATTCCAAGGAAAAGTCATTCCTCATGCATACGGGAGTTCAACTCAAGAAGTCATAATCCCACCCGCTTAATGTCGGTGATGGACAAGACGGGGCGACTTACCTTTATGCTTCGCTATTCGTCCATCATGTACGCCATGCACGAATTTGGATGTATCATATGTACTCGTTGCTACTCAAAGAATACTCAAACTAACTCCAACGTAAACCCGCCGGATTGTTATCAAGCGGCATCTTCAGTATCCTCGAAAAGAACTTAAGATGCATTCTCGTACACGGTGTATGAATAGTTGGGTGTAGACCTGGTACACCAATGCCAAGCCAAACCGATAATATGGTGAAGTAGCTCGAGTAGTTCCAAGCAATGAGGCTAATATAACCTACCTTTACCAAACCAATGCTCGTGCAAAGTATATCAATATGCAAATTAAATATTGGTCCCAAAATGTCAAAGTGGTGTTGGTTTCAATGGAGCCAGCGTGATTCTGCCTTTGTTATGTGAACAATAATTGAATATTACGGCTTTACATGTCAATTTGTTTATTCACTATGTTCATTTATATGTTTTAATTTACATATAACCCGTTGTTTCATTGCCGGTTTAAAAATGGTGCTCCCATAAAGTGCTATATTAAATAACCTGCTCGTATAAGCATTATTTTAATATGATTTTAGTTTCCGTTGAGTGTTTTATGTTAAAGCATAAAATTTGAAATCGAATAATGATAATATGGGTTGGGCGATAATATATTTTGAGGATAGAAATTTAATTTGACACATGTTCGAGTTATGTTGTTAAACCGAGAAGAGAAGCGGAATTGTGAACCAAACGAGACCTAAACTCCACTTAAATATCTTTCACCTACCACCACTAACTCATTCTTCATCTTCCACAAAAAAAGTGAAAGTGCCTTCCTTCCTAAGGGCCGAACTCCCATGTAATTTCAAGCTTGATTTTTTCTTCATTTTATTGGTGAAACTTGTTGAATCCAACCCTCAAATCTTGTTCTTATATCTTGAGATTATCATAGGTAAGCTTTCTAATCTTCAAATCTCATCGCTCAGCTTCGAGTCGACTTTTTATATATTTGAGTTTTCAGGTCGACTTTTAGATTCGACTTTATTACGGCATGTAAATGCATCTAAGTTTAGCTTAGGATTGTGAGGTGACTTTGAGTGATTATCAAGCTGAAGTGGTATGTCGAGGGTTGAATTTTTGTTGACTTTTTTTCTTAAATTAACTTAAATTGTAATATGAGGTTGAGAACTTTAATATAGCTATTTGGGAATAAGTATTGCCTGATATGGATTGGTAGATTGGCCAGAAAGTTTGGGGGAAAGCCAGTATAGTAGTTAGTGTTTGAATCGAGGTTGTATTTAATGGTTTAATTAGTTGGCGACATGGTCGGATTGATTAGAATATGATTAAAGTATTATTGTTGGGTACAAAAAGTTGATTTACCAAATATCGATTTATTAAGTTGGTAATTAGGAATGAAGTTACGCTTGAATTTTGTGTTTATACTAGTTTTCGGGGGATATGATGATCGCTAAGTCACGGACTATTTTGACATGCCAGACGGGAAAGTTATCGAGATTAATGTTGGCGAGATAGTGATTATGATTCATGTTATGAGATCGCGGTGGTTATCATGTATGATACCACGTATGCTGTGTACTTGTGCGTCATGCGGTGGTCAGGCACAAAGTAAATATGCTACAGTTTATTTTGACTGCTTTGGATATATATAATGGAGCGGTGACTCGACCGGGAGGTTTCGTGCGGTACGCATATTGAATGGGTACTCGTGGATTCTGGATATTTAAGATGATATCAAGTAGCTTACCTTAGGATTGAAAGGATTCCTCATATCCGATTATTCAGGAGGTGGATTTCTCATTTATTTATTATTTCAGGAGGCGGGAGTCCAAGTTAAAAGAAAGCACAAATGCGGTGATGATGTTGGTGAGATTTTTACCCAAGAAGGTTGAGTAAAGCGAGGAGAAAGCCGCCAAGAAAGCTGAAAAGCCGGAGTGAGGCTGGGCTTACTTTTGAGGTCATTACGCCGGCGTACCAAGATGACGTGTTTAAAGGTGACCATCTGTTGTCCAACCGGATGTCATGATTTAATGGTTTCAGAGAACGAGCCCCAAGGTGATAACGCCGACGACGAGGCTCAAGAATCCGCAAGTGACGCTGCTATTGTACCCGAGGTTATGAGGAAGCGCTAAAGTGGTGTTCTGGTGACGTAATGAAACCGAACAAGGGTCGGGAATCAAGGATTCCAAAAATGTCAGCCGCAGTTGTCAATCGTAAATGTCATTGAACTCGTAAGAGTGCTGTGGGAGGCTCAGGCTAACAGACGCATTGGCCGCCGAGAAGATGTCACAAAGGTGACCGATATTGTCAAGGTAAAGAATCGGACGGGCCATTGACCTCACGGCCGGTAAGGACTAATCCTCGCCTGCACTCGGTCAAGTACGCTGCGCTACACAAGTCAGTATAGCTAATTGATTCCACTACCCATAGCACCAGTTGCCTCGAATCTTTGGGTAAGTGCCCAGGCTACGATAGGCACCGTACTTCATTTGGATTTAGGTCGGGTTCTGCTTGATCAAACTGCATAAATACGCGGCAATCTCATGTCGTTCTCGAAAACCCATAGCCTATCCTAGCATTTATCTATATCATCCCTCCCAGCCTTAACGAAGACACTCGATCGGCAGATGATACCGGTGGACCCCACCGGAAAGTTATTACCATCGCCTCAAACCGAGAAAGGAACACATGTAGCTTGATGTGGCCGCCGGGCACCACTTGTCGACGGTAGGCTTCAGGAGCCGTACCGACGGGACCGCCCAAATTCTCCTACGGGATTTGAGATCGTATATTTGACGGATTATCTCGCCTAGTTTAGCTGTAAAACTGTGTTGTAGGCACGCTAGTGAGCCTAACGAGAAGACGATCCAGACAGGCGCAGACACCTCTCGCCCGACGCTGTTTTGTCCATGTGCCGCAACTATTGTGTTCTTCGCAAGCTATGTTTTTGGATAAATAGGGAGATGTTCGGATGGAGAACCCTATCGTGGTGTAAGCCTTAATGGCTTTATGTTTTATGTTTTATATGACATGTGTTTAGTCATCCGCTCTTTAATTACGCATCGACATTGACTAATGTTTGTGTTCGTATTCCATCTTGTGTTTATTTGGCGGATAGCTCGTTTTATTTGCGGTTATATATGCTATTTTAATTTGCGAATTATATATACCGAATTATGACGCAAGGTTCTCAAGAGATTTGTCGCGAAAACTTGCCCAAAGTGGGGAGTTTGTTATTTACGAATGTTGACTCAAGAGCCATGATGTCAGCCTAACCTGCCCCTAACAATGCAGAAGAATGTACCGAGGCGAGTGTATCTTTCTAAGAAGATTTTGTTTCCATTTATGAAGAAAATCTCGTAGATATGATTTATTTAATAAAATGACATTTCAGCGATCAAAGCCTAAGATACACAAGTCTAAATAAAGAAGGAAAGAGACCGGGACAGCATTTATTGGGTTGTATTTACAAGATGGAAGCTTTTTTGTTTATGGTAGTCTTACCATAAACTTGCTTACACTATATAAAAAGTGCCCTTAACGCACTCAAGCATTTAATCGAAACAAAGAGATTGCATCAGATTATGGCACAAACGAGCTTCGGTAGTTTATTTCATTTTATAACGTCGAATGTACGGAGTGGTCTATAAACTCCTTTAGATTGCATTAACCTGCTGCTAACACACGCAAGCACAACTCGCCAGAGCGATTATTCACGTAGTTGACACACATACTGGATGCGAGCAGAATGGCGATGTTGTGACAAGCTTAGCCCCGAATCTCATACATCCAGACAGTGAGTAAAATAAAAAGGTAGTGAGAATCTTTGTTATCTCGCATGCTCTTTATTTTTAATTCTATCATAAATAGAGTCTTTCATCATTAAGTGCTGCCCCATACGCAGTGCTCATGCGACCGAACCGAAGCTACTGTGATTGTCAGTTTTTACTTTTGACACAATTTACTTTTGAGTCTAAGTCAGTTTTAAAATCAAGGACAATCAGATCGACAAATCGATCGCATACTTTAAATTACACTTTTAGAAAATACGTACTAAAAAAGAATAAAACAAATTAATTGTTTTATCACTTCAAATTAGATGGAATAAATTGTATGTGGAAGCAATGAAAAGATAGTCACATCTTGTAGCGTTCGGGGCCCAATGCACACTCTTCATCTTGTAATATTTTTTCATGTTCTTCCCTAATTTGTATGGTTATGTACACAAGAATGTTCTCTTATTTTGTACAGTTATGGGCACAAAAATTCAGCACCTTACTTACTCATTGATCCACTACTTTTTATTCTAATTAGTACTCCGTAATTACATTCACTAAACAACATGTTTCTTGTAATTGTTCATTCAGCACTCGAATTCTTACAGTACAATTTTGGAACCAAGAAGTCTGTCATGAATCAATATTTTATACTCCGTATTTTGAAAGTAAATAATTAGGTTCATTAATAATAATGTTTTGCAGAACATTTTTCTCTATAAAACAACAATAATTGAGATTATTTGAATGGTAACTTTAATAAAGATAATTGATGGTTTGGTCCAGTAAATATATTAAAATTGCATATCGATCCCAAGAAATGACAACGTGAAGATAAATTGGCCCCGAAAGTTTGGCATAACTGGACACAATTGATCCCTATTTAACATTTTACGCTGACAAAGCTTAGTCAGGTAATAAAATATAATTTTTGGAGATTTAGCCCCATTAAGTTCCTAATTTTTAAAATATATTTTTTTATTGAAAATATATTTTTATTATTATTTTGATTGTGTAATTAGTAATATTAAAATTTAATGGGACCAAATTTTAAACATTATATTTTGACCCCAAAACTAATTTTTAATCGCTGTAATGTTAAATATTAATGGATACGTTAAAATATGACCAAATTGCAACTGCATCGCATACTTTCTTTGCATCTTTTGGCTTGGCATATCATATTTCATCGAAATCCAACCTTAATACACATATATATATACCATCTGATAGGAAAGAAATCTATAATATATACTCTATAATTTATTTACTAATAATGTTTAAGTTCGATTGTAAGTTTAAATTATTTAAGCTACACCGACAACAACTTACTACCAACTTTCTTGAATATATATTCATCTAGTTAAAAAATTTTAGATGATATTTTTTCTTTTCAGGGATATAAATCCAGTTAAACGGATATGTATAAATGTATGAATACCAATAAATTGACTAAAGTTAGTGATTGTATATAAACACATGGATGAAATGACTTATAATTTCAGGGGTGAATTTTAAACTTAACTAAAATTCGATTTCCGGTAAAAATTGTCATATATTCCTTCCATTTCAACTTATTATCTATATATGATATTAATAGAGTAATGTACCGAAAGTAGCCTACGTAGTCCTAAGCACGACGGGACCACAATACTGTGCTTAAGTTTAGGTTTAATATGTCTATGACACAATATTATAATTTATATTCAAGCAATTCAATATAATATTTACATTAATCTATCATTCTTATCATGATAACATAGCCTATAAATTTTGTCGCGCCTCTATCGGGTGATACATACCGCCGGGCGAATTTGGTTTGCTTTTTGTTTTTTCTTTACTGCCGGACCTACAATTCCTTTTATTCTAAACAAACTTGTTTTTTCTTTCTTTTGATTTGGTAGTGTTTTCTTTTTTTGATAAGTAATGCATAATATTAATTAAATGATAAATGTCTGTAGCCTCCGACTATTTACGGATCGAATCAAAAACGTAATTAAATTCCACGCAATAACAATATCCTTCAAATTTAAAAAGCATCCAACGCTACGGTAATAAATACTGCAATTGCTCGACACCCCTCCCCGGGCGCAGAATAAGCCCACCTCCAACCTCAAGCTGATTTTTATGAAAGTTTTATGTCAAACTTCGGTAAAATAATCCATCGCAGAATAAAAATTTCAGGAATGTAGATCTACGAGAGGAGAATTTGTGAATAAATAAGCAAGAAAGCCATTTAAAGTAAAATGACAAGCTGAAGGTCTTCATCAATCAAGCATCATTATCAAGAGTGATAAGATATCTTTGCTGTTGTCCAATTTCCTTTAAAAAAAATGTTAAGGAGCCATTTCAAGCAGGATCCGAAATGCTTAAGCTATATCTTGGAATCCCTTTTTCTACGCTTTCTACCACCGCACTTGTGATCAACTGAAGAATCAAGATGAAAGTGAGAGGCAAAAGTCTATCTCAGTTGTATGTGGATCAGGAAGCTGAGGAGTCGTCAGGCTATTGGATGCTTATTTGCTATCTCAAGAGCAAAGCCTTATAAGCCCACCTTCAAACAAAGAAGTCGACTGCGGCCTTACGGATCGAACCGCCGCTTTCTCTAGTAAGCTCAACCCAAGCGCACTTCCAAATAAAAAGAAGTTCAAAAATGTTGCTGCTTATTCAATTTTTTTAAATCCGAGTAGCTGGGCTGAATGAATAGAAAGAGTTAAATATTAAAATCAAAGAGATTTACCCAAATATTTTAATGAAAACAGAATTAGCTAAGAGATTTGCTGAGCCATTTTCTCTCTCCAAACAACAAAGATGACAAGAGCGGTTGATAATATAAGCATTTTTTCCAGAGGAGGTCGAAATGCCATGTTGGGGTTAGCCTCCAAGCGAAGGCTTTAATTTTTTCGAGGAAGGGTAATTTTTTAGTGTTTTCGAGATTTGGTTTGGTATAGTTGAATAGGTTGACGATGATTTAAAGATTATTTATGCATATTGACCTGTGCTTTTCTGAATAGATATCTTTAGAGTGGAAATCTTTTGGTCGCTCAGATATCAAGTTCGGCCGGTCGGGGATTATTTTAAGGATTTTACAAACAACATGGGGAAAAGTGACGTTATAAGTGGGGAAATATTCCAATGTGCATTATTAATAGAATAAACGCGGATATTAGCAAGTTGTTATATGAGTTTATTTTAACTCAGAAGATTAAATGCTCTCCTATATTTATAGCTGATAGGACAAAAGTCATTTTAATGTGTGGCAGTCCTTAACGTTGTCTCGCGATATAACGTAGTGGATAATATAAATATTCATCGTTTTAGGTTTAATGTAGTCATTTCAATATCTATTTTACTCAAATAGCCTGTAGATCCAAACAAGAAGGAAAATATTGCGGAGTCCTAGTGTAAAAAATCTCGCAACTACATAAAAATTACTCTATGCTTTAAGAGAGTCTAGCCAAAAATCCTTGATCTTACTTTTAAACTTGTGGCACTACCCAGTACCCAACCTCTTTAATTAGTTTTTCAACTAGGCAAAAAGTGTAGATTTTTAACAAAATGTCAAAGGTAAACGAACAAGTATGTACTTCAACCAAGCTTATTAGTGGTTAGGAAGATTTTAGAAATTTACAAAATTTGGATTCCATTCTCATCATACGAGGGTGTGAAAATTTTTAAGTACTTTAAATATAGAAAATATCTCATACAATATACGTGGGATTGTGATAAGACATAGAACAAAGTAACAATAACTATTTTTATCAAGCTTATTATTCATGATTTGTTTTTGAGTTAGTTGCAAATATGATCCCAGCAGTAAACGTAGTCAACTTGGCTTATACTACCATTTTTATTTATTAAAAAATAACCCTCTCTTATAATTTTTCAATTGGTTATACCCATAATATAAAATAAAAATCAATGGCATTGGCTTGAATTATACGAATAGCTAGATAGCTCGAATTGAAGGACTGGTAGTGCATATAGGAGATAAGGAATATTTGGTGATTGACTACATTCCCTTATCGATCGACTTGCATCCGCATCAGTACTATACTATCTACTCTCATCATCATCAATCATCATTTGCCTGCATTTCTTTCTTTTTAGATAATATTGGACCACTCTTCTTGTGGCTATTAGCAACTTACGTCTCTCAGGAACCTATATTCTACCACCATCCCTCAAAAATCATCCATTATGTTTTTCAATTGTCAAAGTTAATAAATTTCACAATTTTAACTAACACACACAATGACACAAATTTGTGTTCGTGTGTAAACTTTCAAGGACCAAATATATTACACTGTTTCTTATTGGAATCAAAATTCAACTTGATCACTTGAGGTACATTTGCAATTAACTCACACACAACTTTTATTTTAATCAAACTATCTTATGAATTATAAAATAAGTTGAAAATACTATATTTTAATATAGATTTTATAAAGATTGTGTGATTAGGATTTTAGGGGGAGGAGTTTAAAAAAATAAAATATGAGGAACCAAATTAAAAATATAAAAAGTTAAAAGGAAAGTATTTCAGTAAAAATAACAATAAATATGTTGCTAATTAGAGTCGAACACACACAAACCACATAACAAATGCATTGCACAACCAACTATGGTACAATTATGCATGTTTTTGGTCTAAGATATACAATATTTAGATTAACTTTCAAAAATCTATTGTCTCCACCTCTTTGCCTTGCCTCATCACCGACGCAACTTATGATTATGGCTCAGCATCCGTATCCGGGCAAGATGGTTCAAAAGTTTTATTTTCGCGCATAATTTCTAATTATAAAAGTAAAAAAATTTTCGGAAACATTTAAGAAACAATGTAAATTTTAAAAATTAACATAAGTTACATATACTAACGGATATTTAAATAAATATAAATATTCAACCACATTAACTTTTTCTTTTTAAAATTAGAATTTTATTCAAAATAAACAAGTTGGACATACAAAGAGCTTCAGCACAACCAGAAACAAAGGACCCTAATGAACAAACAGAGTCCATCTAATTCATTTAGTCACGACTGAGCCCCAATATCCAGCCTAAGTCCCTGAAGTCCACAGCAATATCAATTTTAACTCCAATAAATACGCATAAAGCTATACTCATCCTAAAGAATGATATCACATTTGGGCCCTTAAAATGTACATGTCGTTGCCACTTGTCCACAAATTAACAACACCATTAAATCTTAACAGTTTTATGAGATTGAGACCTACTTTTAAGTCTAAATTCCAATTTAAACTAATTTTGATGGCCAAGTTATAACAAAAACAAAAAATCCAAATATATTCCGCAAAAATCAACGTTCCACCATCTTTTAGTATTCCTCACCATCATCATCTCAACGACAAAACTTCTGCTTCAATTTATACGAAATACCAACAACTAAAGACACGGATTTGAATGATAGGCTGATGCAATTATTGAATGGTCAAGTTTAAACACTCTAAAAAGGTGTTGAATTGATTTCAATTTGTTTAAGAAGATGCTTAATGGCGCTGTGATTTCAGGCGTTGAAAATTCAACACCATTTAAACGCATTTAAATACTAAATTCGACACTCACAAATGCTACTTAGGAGCAGACATGGGTCTTGCTTACATTGAGCATGTGGATAAATATGTGATATTTTTTTATTGGGATGCGATTTACCAAATTCAAAATCTCGTGAGATAATTTTATTTAATATTCACAACTTTATATTATAGAGGGCTTCTTTACTGCTTGGAAAGATAAAAATAAACACGCTTTTACACTTTTAGTCTTTCCCCTAAAAATGTTTCTGTTTATTTTCAATTTAAACTCCCCGGTGCCAATAGAGAAAATAATTATCCTTTAACAACCAAAACTAAACAATTACTATTAAATCAACATCCCAACACTATCTGACGAAGAACCAAATTCAAATCAACCACATTCTCAAATTTGGCAACCAAATTTTGGTTTTTTGCAACAATGTTTCAAGATGTCATGTGTACCAAATTACCCCCCAAATCTGATCGATGACAGACATTAACTATCATTCAAACATCCGCCATTATTTTAAAGCCAAAAATTTAAATGTTTAAAGCACCGAAATTCCTGAATTTTCAACACAAATGACGCTTGGGAGAATTTAGCTACAAGTGAATGTCAAAACTCCACAAATGACGAGGAAACTCTGTCGACTGTAAAGAAACATTAAATTTAACACTGAAAGCAAAATTTGGTTCTTCATTGATTATTAATGTAAGACTACAATAATTGAAGGAATCAAAAGGGGAAATATGATTATGAAAATTTGGTATTTGTAACATTATATATCATTAATCTTTTGTTAAACCCAACGCATTTAAATCATTTCAACTATATCAAACGCTGCGTACGGAAAGGAGCATGACACCATGTTGCATTTAAACAAATCGCTGGGCTCTGAACGATGCTTTTGACAAGAGTTCATATATAGAGAAATCATAAACGCACCTTTAATTTAACGCAAGAGCGGATATGTTCAAGACAACCACGTTATATGTCTCGTTACGGAAATAATCGAGCCGACAGTTACTGAACTAAGCGAAGCCCGGGAGCATCGAGCAAAAGGACTAACGCTGCTTGATCCATTTTCATCCAATAGAAAAAGAGAAAGTGAAAACAAGGGAAAGTTTTGTTGCTAGAGATTGCTTATAAGACAGATGAAAACATTCATGAGTAAAGGAGTTTGGAGAGACTAATCAAATTGTTTTAGTCATGAGTAAAGAGTTGTCGTTAAAGAACAAAGAAGCACAAGAAATAAGATCGCTAATTGCAGTTAATTGCCAAGAAAAAGATTTAAACTATTTATGAAGCGTCAAGAACATTTTACGACTATAACAAACAACTCCTGAACGCTGAAGGCTAAATTATTTAATAACAAGGATTTACAATTTTATCTGTAAATAATCTATCCGCTTAATGTAAAACCAGATTTTTGTATCATTGGCTGCGATGTTTATCTGCGGATGCTTGACTGCTTTACATCACCTATGAAATAAATATAATGGCCGACAAACCACGCGAATATCATATCTTATCTCGAAAATAATATTTGATCATTTTTACATTATCCCGTGTAAGAAAAATAATAATGGCTAACAAGCCATGTGAATACATTATTTGACTACTTTCACATTCATTATAAATATCACAACAAAACAAGTAGAATTGACTCAAGCAATACTCTTATCTTATCTTCTCGATCTTCACTGAAAAACACTCATCGATCCTCCTCAATTTGCTTTCGATATCAAGGCTCACAAGCATTTAAACTCAAACTGGCGTTAATTACTGGGCAAAAACCTCTTAAAGCTAACGCCGAAGAAAAAATATTGCGAAATTAAGGCCCTAATAAGACACCCCTGATAACAAAGAGAAAATATAATTACAGATCATGTCACAAAGAAATGTAAAATTAATCAAGATTATTTTTCTGATGAACCAACATACGATTTAAACAATGTTTTGTCAGATTTCTGGATGTGAAGCATGTCTTACGGATTATTTGGGACCTTCAACACACAGACACGATTAACAGATCACAACAGCATAAGATATCTTCTTTTGCACACAGATAAAACAAGATACGATTCTGGCAACATTAGTCATTTAATATATCAAAATGATGGTACTAATGTAAGACCGATGCTACTAAATTTTGCAAAATAATTATATACAATAACTGCAGATTGAGCACCTAACACCGATTATCAAAGGATACTATGTTAGCGAGATTTTGAAGCCTGCGAACGATCTAAGACGACAGACGCACCTAAAATTTAAAATTGTTCCACCACGGGAAGCGTCAATTTACTGTAGTGAGACAAAGTTTAACAACGATCGCCATTTCAAGGCTTGCCTCCCATTGATTATGGATTTTGTGATGATTTTTAAGATTACCATCGTAGACAGCCAGAATATATCAACGCAGCTGCATTGCATCACCAATTTTTTAATGCGTGAACGCCCAAGAGTTAATTTCATTAGTAAATGGACGCCAATATAATATGACATATTACTTATGAGGGTCACAATATCAGACTCAATGTTAATAAATCAATTAAACTTCCAATAGCGAACAAGATAAGCATAAACATCGTTTAATGATTGAAAGTATGATTTTGAGTTTGTTAGTCTATTCGCGAGCCAAATGCGAACATATGTATTTGGCTATCATCATGAGAATACGATCATATTACATAATATATTGTTGAAATGGGAATTAGATACATATTATCAAATTAATGATTAATAATTCTCAAACGATTCTCATGGATCTAGTACCACAATAATATTCACCCAGGCACTCACAGATTTCAAAACCATGTCCGCGTTGATCCGAAGATGGACAGCAAGCCAGACATCACCAATCAGAAATTGACTATTGAAAAGCTTTTAATGTTTCAGGACTAGATTTTATTCCTACTTCGATTAGTTGTATCATGTCAGCCAGACCTTACGCTTATTTCTACCCATTGTGACGCGTTTATTTAATCGCACAGATTTCGAGCGGTTTGCTTCTTTTATTTGATTTAATAACAGAAATTTTGAATTTTTGAATTCATTTAATTAAAAAATAATGAATATAATTATATAAATAAGTTTTTTTAAAACTTGTTTATTTATTTATTTTTATTTTGAGAATGATAATAATATTTATCATATAAAGCAAAGAGATAAATAAAGAAAATATGAAATAAAAAGATGAAAGATACGTTATCAGCTTTAAATGGTAATTTTTGCTTAAAACAAACTATCAAGTGATGTAAATTGAATCGGCAGTTAAATCGTTACTTTAAGAAACGAATACAGAATCTAAAAGAAATAGTTAAACACGTAACTATCGTATAATTTTATATATTATTTCAATTGAGTGTTTTTGTAATTTTAGTTCTATTTGGATGTTGTTATGATGGTAGTAAGATGATTGACTTAGAATAAGAGGATTTTACCCAAGGCGAATAATTTAATTCATTTTATCGAATAACAAAGTTTTTCATTTATCTTTCCAATCCGCTTCGATAGCCTTTTTCTCACGAAGAAGAAATTGTACTACCGTGAGTATCAATGGGTCAATAAATTAAGAATGCTAATGGGCCATAAGAACGTGACATGGAAAGTTCGATCATGTGGGAAAAGATTAGAAGCCGTGTTTTCTGAAAGCTCGTATCAGAGGAATGTTAAGTTGATTCGAAAGGAAAGTCACAGAATGGATAACTTGATTTAGTTTTGATGGTGGATGTCGATGGAGGTTTTCAGGAATAAAGGGTAGAAGATGGTAATCACGGTAAAGGAGGACTAAATTTAAGACGGAGGTTGAAGAATTTATGTTAGTCAGATGATATCGCTCCACAACATGAAGTTAAATTTATCAATGGCCTAATAGTTAACCTAAATCACCTGTAAATCGTTAAGACTTAACTAGACCCTAACTTGGGGTGGGACCAAATCGCAACAATATGTACACTTGTGAACTAAATGCGCAACGGCGTTGATTAAATGCAACTTAAAAGACACCATCGACCAAATCGGGCACTAACTTCACAACCCTTGATTGCCTTGTTTGAAGGAAGAGAAAAGTGGGAGGCAACTACTAATCTGAGTCCTGATGATTTTTACTCCTAGAGTATTTCAAAACTAAGCATGTATTTAAAATGCTTTAAATAAATTTTTTATGAAAATTTGGACTTTTGAATAAATTATTTTCATGATTACTTATATATTATCAAAACAACAAATTATAAGCTACAAAATCTGAAAATAATACACAACAATATATAAAATATTTTTCTTTGAAAACAAACTAATTTCAAAATTATATTAACGTCCCGTTTCTATGAATTCAAAAAAATAAACTTTTCGAATGTTTTGTAGGAAACGTTTAGAAATTTTAAAATTTTAATCATGGGTTATGTGTCTCTCAACTTGGACTTGCAAAGCACGGGTTTTTGAGTATGCTACGGCTACATCCTCATAAAGGAAACGATGCTACTAATGAATCCGAGAGATCGCTTAACAACCTAAGTGTACGGAAACTATCTGGTTAGAAGACAACCAACCTTTCAGAAGTTGATAGAAATCACCAAAGATTTGATCATGGATGTCTGCTACTGCTACCATGCACCTGCGAGGGTCTAGTAGTAGGTTCATCCTGAAAGAGAAGAAAATAAACATCTTCGAGTTTAGAGAGCGTTAATTGATTGATAACGTTATAGGTTTGAAACCCAATGGCTGACCTGCAAGATATAATTAAAGTTTTGTGATCTGAAATCCAAGTTCCCCTGTAACAAGTCAGAATTGGTACATGAACGTCAAATTTTAGTTTCTTTAAAAATCACTGCATAAACAACTTTTTACAGGAGAACCTAGAAAAAAAATACCAATCCAGGCATACTTGGTTGTGCTACAAAATATCCATCATGACTAGGTGTAATGGAATTCAACTGTCCCTATTGAATAAAAAATCGGTTCTTATCAATCAGATACAATGTTCAAGTTTCCACAGAGTAGATTAATTGAGATGTAACTCGAGAAGAAGATTTGGACAATAATATTGCGTACCAGTCCTTGCATATTTGGTTGATTGACATAATAGCCATCATGAGGGGGTTCCATCAGATTCAATTGTATCTGTAATTGAGAGCCAATAACATAATCATAATAATCCCAGATCTAATAAGAATGTGTACTTGCAAATAAACAAACCAATTTTATAGAGAGAAATTATTAAGAAGACGTATTGAGAAATTATTCTCTGCATTGAATTGATAATTAGGTTAATGATATACAATGACTATTTATAGGCTATACATCTAACTATGTAAGGCAAGTTATTAAAGCCTCAAACGGCTAAAGAATCAAACAATATCAATCACATTATTCTTTCCTATCTATAATAACAGCTATAATTCTATAAATTTATATGGTGAAGGACCATCCAACAACTCACCAGTCCCTGGACACTCTGTTGTGACCCATAGTAGTTGTTTAAGCTCATCCCATCCGACCTTATGTTTGCCTACAAGCATGAAAACATGAACAAATAACATTATGCTGAGAACTAAGAGGGGAAGAAACTTGTATTCATATGCAAACAATTCATTCAAGATATCCTTCAATGTCAAGACCAAGGGATTTATTGTAACTCCATCTAAAATATTAGTAAGTCGATCAAGGTTTGGCATTAAGTATAAAGGAACATACAACTGCTTGGAAACTGTCTTGAGTCTCAGCCATTACAGCTTGTGGCTCTGATAACACCTGAACCCAGAGATGTTTATACAATCATGAGGAATTATTATATGGAGAGGACAAAATTTTAGGAAAGCACGGACAATAGATGTCAACCAACCTTTCTCCTCTTGTTAGCACTTCTCTTCTTAGTTGTTTTGTTAAGTTGGTCCCCGTTATTCTCCTTTTCAACATCTCGCAGAATTAAAGAACCACCACCGCTGTCGCTCACACATTTGTTGTTCACATTTACGCAATTCTTAAGAGTTTCAAACAGTGTGCGAAGAGCAATGTTGTAACTCTGCTCGGATAAAGAACCTTTTTCTCCCAATTCAATGGAGCGTCTGCATAAATCATTATACCGTTGTACCCTCGTATGAATTCTTTCAGTTCCTTCTGGAACAGATATCCTGTCCTTTGCATCTTTCGTCCACCTCTTCAATATATATTTAGGTGGAATGGTTGAGAGGCCACGCATTTGAAGAACAATTAATGCATGCCTACAAAGGAAACCCTTTAACTCAAAAAGAAGGCATGAACAAGAAACATCAGAATCCGCCTCATTCCAGGTCACCATAAAAGTTTCACCTTTTTCGCAGTCATCGACTCTGTAAGTAATAGAACCCCCACTTTCACTTTCCTTCTTAGGATGGCAACCAATCACCCCCAAAACCTCAACCTGGAATTTCTTGAATATTGCATGTGTGTAAACAGTAGACGTTTTCTTTTCCCAAGGTGAAGGCGATTTTAAAGCTGGCTGTTTATGCAATGTGTCAAAGTCTGCTATAGCTTCCTCTTCGCATCTATTTTGGAGAATTGTATCATACTGCCTTATAAACTCTTTCAGGTTGATCTTTTTCTGAATATATTTATCAAAGAAAGAGTTTATACTTTCAGAACGCTGAGCTGTAGACATTCCAGCCAAAAAAACATCCTTCATATAAGTAGGAACCCACTTACTACGGTCTTCAAACAGCGAACGAATCCACTCATTTTCCTGTAAATCAAATCTAGCAACCATCTTCCACCATTTCATATTGAACTGTTCATCGGTTAGAGATTTGAATATGCACTTATTGAACTTCCGAATAAAATTTTCGTTCTGCTTAATAACATGAGGAAGAGTGTCAGGTATCTTTTCCAGTATATGCCACAGAGCAAAGCAATGGCGTGCATCCGGAAAAACCTCTTCCACAGCTGATTGCAATGCGTTGTCTTGGTCAGTAATTATCACCCTTGGAGCTTGCCCACCCATTGCTCTAAGCCATGTCTTCAGAATCCATACAATTGTTGGTTTACTGATATCTGCCAGCAAAGCACTTCCAAGCAGCATAGGCTGAAAATGATGGTTTACCCCAATAAAGGGTGCAAAAGGCATTTTCTCATTGCTTTTGATATAGCTTGTATCAAGGAAGATAACATCACTGAAGTTAATATAGTCTTTCCTACTTTTAGCATCAATCCAGAATAAGTTCCTCAGGCATTGTTCTTCATTCAGGTCAAGCGCATAGAAGAAAGAAGGTTTTTCTTTCTGTACATGCATGAAGTACTCGAGCATTACTTGTGCACCCCCTTCTTCTAGTACAAGAGACAGGCCTCTATCAAGCTGTTGATTCGAGTTACTCTTAACATAGCTAAACTTGTTAACCCCACTACATTGTCTAGACATCTCAGCATACATTTTTCTAGTTCGTTCACTGACAGCGTGTAAAATATCAATATTATTCTTTTCAGCTAACTTCACATTCCTATGAATTCTAAAATGGTATGCTAAAGCTGGTAAAAGCTCATGGTTGTGCACCTTTATGAATTCATGAATATACCATTTTCCATCTTTATTTCTCTTGACATGCATGCTTGCTTTGCAGTCTGTCTTCTTGACTACAGAACGTCGACTACTTCCACCATCCGTGTCAGGAGTAACCCCATATCTGGAACAGGCGAACTTTGCATCGATGAACTCTTTTGTTTTCTTGGAACGGCGGCTATTTTTTATTGAGGTTGTAAACCCCATTGACTTTGCATACTCTTGATAAAAGGAATATGCTGCCTCATTTGAGGCAAATTCAAGGCCATCATGTGGCTCATAATCTACATCAATGCCGTCTCCGACAAAATTGCTGTTGCGACAATAAGGAAGCCCGCCATCCCTACCACTCACTTCATTTGCAACCTCAACGATACTATTAGAGCAACCAACAGCACTCTGCATATCTTCAACAATTTACTCACCACATTCCACAAATTCTAAGTCCTAAATTCTTCATATCCTGATATCAACTCTGAATCCCAAATTCCGCAAACCCTTAATAAATAATATATACACTAGAAACTGAAAAAAAGAGACTCACTTAGCACCACTAATCCAGATATCAATCCAATCTTGAAAAAAAGAGACTCACTTAGAGTATGCGTGCTGAAAAACGAAAATGTACTCAAATACAGTCGAGTCATTTCTCGGCCTTAAAAAAAGAGTAACCAAATTCTTCAAAAGTTTTTTCAAAGAACCTACGTGGCATTCTAAAAAGTGGGCATCAATTGTCAAACTCATAATGTAGCAACATACACAACTTCCATAGCTATTATGGTTATTCAAACACATCCTACAGAAATATCACACATTGTAAGATTACATCCATGATACCACCTGTCTAATGCCAACAATATTTCCAATACATTTTCATTATCAGTTCTTTTCATTCCAATAACATACTAACCCCTCCTTAATAAAAATTTATAGACACCATTTAAGTCACTGGTAACTTCAACATTTCTAATGTTCTCCAATTTGCTTCTTAAATGATAAAGTTACTATTTTTTTTTTCAATTAGAAAATATTAAGTCCTCATGTATGCTTATGTATATCTACATGAATAATACCGGAGCTTATACTCAACTTCGAAAAGTTCAAAATATACCATGCAATTATAATTTATTATACACAATATATGGTAACTAGTCAGCTCAACACTGAAAAATATACTCCCCTCGTCTCCATTTAAATGGTCATCTAGCAAAAAAAAAATATTCACATTATAAGTGATTGTTTCATTTATCAATGCAACTTTTTACATTGAATTTATTTTATCTTCTAATATTCTTTCTTCTAAACAATGAAATAAAATAAAGACGGAATGAGTATTTCATTTAAATAGATTGGATGCTTTTTTCCTCAATATTAGTTCAATATCCGTAACTATACATAAATCCATATATGTGAATAAAAAGATTAGTTGGGTCATAACAAAAAAGAAGTAAAAATGCTAAGATATACTTAGTATATGTGAAATGAAAGGGAGGTATACTTTTCTTGAATCAACAAAAAAAGAAGCATTTTTTGTAAACTTTTTTATTTAGTTTAGTTTATTTGGGTTATTTTGTTTACCTTGTGCTTACACGCTCCACAAATTTTGATGTCTGCAACTGAAAATCTACGCGATTTGGTGAGATTTTGAGGAAAACTAAGCGAGTAGCGAGTGAGAATTTGGATTTCAATAGTTTGTTCTACACGCCCACAGATTAGAGTTGCTTTACCAACCGCGTTGTGTGGCACGTACACATAACCCATTTTTCAAAAACTGTCAAAACCAACCTGGAGACATATTTATGAGTTAATTACTTTATCCGCCACCGACGCGAAGTTTATTTCTACCAACACCACATAACCTATTTTTAGTCCACTGCAAGACATCCCAACCGACACGCGACTCGCTACGAGGCTTCAAGACGACACGGTTCAATTTAGCCAAGCCTCAGATTGTTGTGCAGTCAGTTTGTGCAAGGAATGCTACCCATTATTTCCCTGAAGACTTCTCACAAGAGAGCTTGGGCCCTTGAGAAAAAGATCCTGCTATCCTCCTCTGCTGGCCGAGTGACTAAAAGAAATGTGCCTAAATGAAATGATATCATTTTTTTTTTTTTATAACCTATTTTTTAATGCCGGGTGGATCATTTCTTATGTCGCAGAGAGTGGCCGATAATCATCCTAGTAGCTTTTTAGTGGACGGGTATTATTTTAGCCGGGTAATCCAATAACAATTCAAACTTCCGGTATATATCGAAAATACCCAAAATCCGAAACAAAATGTCCAAAATTTGGATTGAAATACCAAAAAATTTGAAGAAATGAGATCCACCCTGGACCAAACCGAAAAATCGACTAAAGATCCACCCTGCAGTTTCATCTATTTATCCGCTTCCATACTTTTTATCGTGTATCCGGACCGAGCACAAGCTTCCAGATCCATTTTTTGTCCGATACTGACCGCATTGCACTAATAACATCACTAGTCATAGTGACATTTTTAATTACATATTTGCTCACATAATGGCATATAATAACGCTTTATAAGCGTTTTTTAAGTTTAAACTATGTATTATACTGTATTATTCGCCTATTTTTCCAAGAATTTAATTTTGATGGTTTATATTTAATGGAATCAAATATTACTCTACATTTATATTATTTAATGATTTTGTATCATTATAATGAGAATTATACTTTGTATGTATGTCACTCTCTTATACATTTTGTTAGTACATTGTATTATTATTTTTGTTTACTTTTATTTAAAAATTCAAAATAAACCATTTGTCATTATCATAATGGAGGTTAATAAAGATTGTTAGATAAAATATATTAACATAATCAAATGATATAGCCTATATCCAATTCTTATCTGATATATATTTATGCATCTATTTTCATTTGTATTATCATAATAGTAAACACATATAAATATCTTCTTACATGACTATAACTAGCAAATATAGCAAACATGAACAATTATTTCCATGTGGATCTTGTTCTTTCGGAGCTATTCTAAATATCCAATGAAAAATGGGAAGAAAGTGAGATGATGAAGGCTATTTAAACTACCTATTGAAAACTACGATTCTTTCATTGGAGCTACCTATAGGTTTAGGTATTTGATTTTAGAAATCACACTATTACGTACATCAATTTTTTTATGCGCCTGGGTAAATCGCCACACCATCACTTCGGCCCCTAATGCGGCGAATTAATCATTTTTATGTGAGCCTGCTTCTGCACCCAAAGCATTCTTTCTACTTTCTCCATCCAGCGACACTGCGTACTGTTGTTTCAAAATGATTGGTCCACTTCAATTAATCTGCAATCATAAGAGCAAAGGACTAGTAAAAGTGTATAACAAAATCCAAACCGATACTAATCTACAGAAGATTTATAATTAAAACCAAAAGATTCAGTCCACACTCCATACAGAGTGATGATAATCAACTAACCTATGCATCCAAGCCCAATCATACACCATTGGCTACTTCCTAGAAGAAGAAAAAATGCTTCAACTAGAGGGTGTTTCATGACTACCACTATGACAGTTCAACAGAAAATTTAACTGTCATTTGAGTTGAAGTCTGCAAGCATTGAGTTTACTTCCACAATAGACTTATTTACACAATAGAGCTCTTCCTCTATCTTGTCAGACACAAAGCATGATTGGCGTGTGATTTCCTCCAAGAACTGAGTCTTCCTACCTAGTGCTGCCACCATAGCCTTCTGCAAACTTTCTAGCTTTGGCAATTCCATTTGAACATCCTCGTTCAATATCTTCGCCTCATCTTCGCTCGTCTCTGCTTCAAATACACATTCATAGTATTCACGAATCATGTTTTCGTACTCTTTTCGCCCTTCTGCTTGCATTGCCAAGACCATCTCCTTTTCATGGGTGATACTTTGAAGTTTATGGCACACCTGTTCCGCAGAAAACAAACTGTCCTGTATCCCTCCCTGGACCGTTTTGATATCATTCTCGACCTTTGCAGCTCTTTTATCTAACTCTTGCGCTTCCTTTTTCATGATTGCAAGCTTTTCCTTAATCTTCTTTATTTGACTTTGTAGTTTCGGTATCTCCTCCTCCGACTTCAGAAGGTCAGTGGCTTTACTGGTCAAATGCCAATTTGTCTCCAAGACAGGAGCATCAGTTTTTTCAATATTATCAATGGTCACGAGAACCCTCTCCTTCTCAAGTCGTCGATTTTCTTCCTCCAATTTAACTTTCAGCACTGTTAGGTTGCTCCTTAACTCAACTTCACTTTGTTCCATTTTACTCCGGGAGTCCATAATCTCACCTTTGCATATTTCAAGGCGAGCCAATTCTTCTTTTTTCTGGTTTATAGAAGCTGATAAGGAATTATATCTCACTCTCGCTTGAGCTTCACGCTGTCCAAAATAGCCAACTGAGGAAACAAACTTCGATATTGAGCACTTTAATGCAATCAGCTTTTTATGAAGTACAGCTCTCCTTTCCTGCAGCGCCAATGAAAGATGCTTGGATGACTCAAAACTTTTTTGCTTCATCTCTATTCTCTCATTCAATCTTTCTCTGTCTCGAGAAAGCTCATCAACCTCCAGAATTGTTTTCTCTAGAGAACTGAGTAAATTTAGGCTTACTGCAGAGTTCGACAACCTTTCTTGTGCTTCGTTAAGCTTCCGTCTTATCAAATTCAAATCTTCCCACACTGTTACTTCAACAAGATTTGTTGACTTCGCTTCATTTTCTGATATAATGTCAACATTACTGCTCCTTGCCTCGATAAAAGTAAAATCATGACTTTGACCTCCTTCAACAAGCTTCTTTGGGAAATTTGACTCTCCTTTTATGTCCTTACACTTCTGTTCTGCTGAAACGAGCACCCTCTTAAGTTCATCCCTCTCCTGCATTGGTCAGATAGAGCCACACTTTGATTATTTTTCTATGGCCCCTTGGGCTGCTGCTTCAGGTTGTCCATTTCTGCTGTGACATCAAGCTCCTTCTGAGGAGCTTTCTCATATACAGCCATTAATCGTTCATTTTCTTCATGCAATACCTTAAGCTGCTGCTTCAGGTTATCAGCTTCAGTTGTGTCCTTTTCCTGCATTGCTTTCTCGTACAGACCAATTATTCGTTGCTTCAAGTTGTCTGCTTCTGCTGTGACATTAAGCTCCTTCTGAGGAGGTCGATCATTTTCTTCATGCATTTTCCTTAGTTGCTGCTTCAGGTTATCTGCTTCAGTTGTGCCCCTCTCCTGCATTGCTTTCTCATATACAGCCATTAATCGGTCATTTTCTTCATGCACTTCCCTAAGCTGCTGCTTCAGGATATCTGCTTCAGTTGTGTCCTTCTCCTGCATTGCCTTCTCGTATAGACCAATTATTAGTTGTTGCTTCAGGTTGTCTACTTCTGCCGTGACATCAAGCACCTTCTGAGCAGCCTTCTCATATAGATCCATTAATCGATCATTTTCTTCATGCAGTTCCCTAAGTTGCTGTTTCAGGTTATCTGCTTCAGTTGTGTCCTTCTCCTGCATTGCTGTCTCGTATAGACCAATTATTAGTTGTTGCTTCAGGTCGTCTACTTCTGCTGTGATATCAAGCTCCTTCTGAGCAGCCTTCTCATATAGATCCATTAATCGATCATTTTCTTCATGCATTTTCCTACGTTGTTTTAAATTATCTGCTTCAGTTGTGCTCCTCTCCTGCATTGCTTTCTCATATAGACCCATTAATTTATCA
Source organism: Lithospermum erythrorhizon (assembly GCA_019722365.1). NCBI lineage: Eukaryota > Viridiplantae > Streptophyta > Magnoliopsida > Boraginales > Boraginaceae > Lithospermum > Lithospermum erythrorhizon. The sequence goes on from JADFUC010002243.1 coordinate 69,663, forward strand.
TTTTCTTCATGCAATTCTACCAGTTGTTGCTTCAGGTTGTCTGCTTTGGTTGTGATTTCTGATGTGGCATCAAGCTCCTTCTGAGAAGCCTTCTCATATAGAGCCATTAATCGATCATTTTCTTCATGTATTTCCCAGAGTTGCTGTTTCAGGTTATCTGCTTCAGTTGATCCCCTCTCCTGCATTGCTTTCTCATAAAGACACATTAATTTATCGTTTTCTTCATGCAATTCCATGTTTTTTGAACAGCTAATGTAGCAAGATCTGCAACATTATCTTCTTGACAGCTCTGAGATCCATTTCTGGTTTGATTTTCTGAAACCGCCTTTTCATACAGTTCAATCAATTTATTATTGTCATCAAGCAAGACCTTCAACTTCATCCTCAGTTGCTCATTTTCCTTTGAGAGCGTGATTGCTGTTTCATGAGCTTCTGCTTCTCTTTCACTTGCAGTGGCAATAGCATCCACCATAGTCTTTAACTCTACTTGATCGCAGACAGCACTGACAGAAGATAGATTGTTAGTTACATCTAGTTTCCCTTTCTGTGGTTCTCTAGTAACTAAAGACCTTAAAGATTTTTCTGCTTCTAACTCTGCTTCCAAGTCTTTTACATGACTGCAATATTCCTCAGAACCATTAGAGACAACAATTTCAGAAACAACGTTAACACATTATTATCAAGAACCTTTAAAAGAACAGATATCTTCTAAATAAATACTACCTTTCCAGCTTCTCTCTCTCAAGAACACACAGATCAAGTCTCTTGTGAAGTGCATCCAGTTCTGATTGGTTGTGGATGGCCTGGAAAGAAGTCATATTTTGTTCTCATAAACATGCGTTTAGTCTTTGCTCATAATAGTTAAGTATCATACAGGGACTGTAAAACATACGGAGTATGAAAACAAAAATAATGAAGTATACCTGCATCCGGAGGAATTCATTCTCCTCATTTAGAGTGGTATGCCAAGGTGATGCTGGTTCCTATAATAAAGTTATTGCATGAGATCAAACTTATCAATAACAATCATCTAAATTTAATCATGAACAATGAGTGCGTGTTGTATGGCAGAAGTTGTCATAAGAAGAAGAAAATTATATTTTTAATATTCTGACCACATCTTCGTCATTATAAAAGCTGCTTTAAACAAAGTTCAATAACTTATTACTTTTCTAATGCAATGTCCATTCATGCCGCAGCAAGAGCATCACCAATTACACTGGTAAGCAAAAGTATTCAGACTTTGGAGGTGATGCCACTAGCTTCCTTGATATAAAAAATGATGAGTTTGTAAGATTTATAATTATGGTACCTGTCCAGAACTCAGCAAAAAACCATCATCCCGAACATCCATACCAGGATTAAATCTTTCTTTCTGTAGAACATGTGAAGATAGATAAACGGAGGTTAAGTCCCACTTTCTCAGAAATGATCACATACAGCTTGAAACATAATTCAAGTAGAACCTGGACAGTCGAAATATTTGATTCGTGCATTAACTTCCAATCCAGAGCCTCAAGCAACTGCACATGAAAATTTTATGTTGGAGAAATCTATATGATCTGGAATATATATATATAAACATCTAGCTATTAAATGGCTATCAAATTGGTGAATGAAAGTGAACGAGTAAGTGGAAAAAGAAGCTTGCTGCTTCTTCCCCCCCATCCCCAGACGGATCACTCTCTACTTCCCATTGCTGTTCCGAAATACTGTGACCATACAAAGAATCATAATTTCTACATACAGACAACTTGCATACTTTGTCATTTCTAAGTGTTGCCAGAGAAAGACAGAGCAAACAACGGAAAAAAATCAACAAAGGAAGGAAACACATGACGTGAGAAAGTGATATGATGAAATCAAGAGTTTCCTCAGGATTGAAAGAGTTAAAAGGTAAATTAATGAAAATACTCAAACATAAATTCTCACCTTGTTCTGTAAAATATTTATTTGTTCCATCAATCTTTCACATTCTCCTTCTTCATAAAAAGATTTCAATCTGCAGTAAACAACTATCAAAATGTTAGTGAAATACACACAAAAATCAGGCAGTGAGAGTGAAGGACAAAACAAATATCACATATAGCTCCAGCAATGCCAAAAAAAATCTGAAAGTAATTCATGCCAAATTATATTGGTGATTCAACACTTCACAAATCAATGCTTTCTGTAAGATGATAGGCTAGAGATTACACACATAAAATGTTTGTTACATAAATATACAGAGAATCTAAAGACGACTTGCCTTCTGATCTCTTCTTTCACTCGCAAGTTTTCCATTGCAAATCTCGTCACCTCCGGGTTACAAGAAACTTCATTGCGCAAAACCTCAATTTCCTTTAAATGCTCTTCTTTTTCCTTTAGCAAGTGAGTTTCGGCAGATATCTTCCCCGAAGCAACTGCCTGAAGTCGCTTTATTGCATCTTCTCGGAATCTCAACCTCATTCTCAAGCCTTGTATCTCATCTTCTCTTTGTTTGGCCTGATAACCAGAAAGAAAATGACAACATTATAGCAATTGAAACACAATGTATAATTTATTTTGCTCTTTATGGAGTATTGTTACTATGCATTCATATACAACGCATATGGTATGCTAACAGAAAGTGCATGGGCCAGCTCTTAAAGCACTCAGAGCTACTTATTTTCTGCCGCTCCTGTTTTAGTTATATATAATCAATGATGCATGGTCATAAAGCCTCAAGGATTTGTTCTAAAACAATGCATGACTAATGAAACTGAATTAGTAAATCTCACAAATATCCTTTCTTACCAACAGCAAAGCTGCCTGGCTTTCTGCTGTTAAAGTTTGAATTGTAATATCCTTGTCCTTTTCCCTCCGAAAAGCTCCAACAAGAGCAATTTCATATTCATTCTGAGAAGAAAAGAACACTCATATAATCACAAAAAAAGGATTAGATTAAATTCAACAGAACAGAAACAAACAGCATCGTGGCACACCTGAGATGTCTTTTTATGAGGTTTTGTAAGAGGGGTAGATAACTCGTTAAGGCCATCCCATTTAAAAGGCCCTGGTGTTCCAGGAATGGATGCCATATAAGTATCATCTTCATGGTAATCGGCTCCTCCATTATGCAGACTCCGTAAACGACCTACTTCTTTCTGAATCCGGGAGACGATTATGAGTAAAGACATAGCTAGATATTCTAATTGATTGCATATTTGTGAGAAGTTAAAAAAAAACATTCTCATAATCTAAACAAAGATGACTTCAACTGAGTTAGTAATCTTATTACTTTTATAAAAGTTAAACTTCAAAATGGCTAATACCTTGAGGTTTTCTATCTGGGCTCGCATGGCTAAAACATCTCCTGAAGCATCTTCATTGACAATAGCCTGCAAGATCATGGAAAAGATCATAATGATAGTTCACCAACGAGCAACCATGTTTTACTCATAGGGAAAGTAACAATAAGTATGGAGAAAATGTCAAGTGAAAAAATGACATACATTATTCTTGATAAATTTTGCTCGTTGGGCAAACTTGAGTGTGCTTAGAGTCTCTAGAGAACAACTGCATAGAGAACAACTTAACTGAGATATGGATGTTCAAAAATATTACTCAGTACATAGAAACAAGATAGAAAACTCACCAGCTTGAAGGACTGATGTTTGCAATTATAATCGTTTTTGCATTTCCACCTAATGAATCCTGGAGATAGGAGATTAAGGTTATACTTAGTTCGTTGCTAGTTAAGTACGGTACCACTAACACAAACTAAACTAACAAGGCCATGTAGATTCATATTGAGAAATAAAACTGAGCTAGCAAAGGTGGATCTCAAATTATCTTCCTCCCAGTTAAGAAAGTGAATTATTGAGCAATGATTTTTTCTGTGAACTGACTACTTAGAAAAGTCAACACAAATGAATAATCAACTCATTCAAATATTCAAATGGTGCAAGTATACATTGTTTACTTTACATCAACTCATTGGAGTTCACATTTCAATGCAGTTCAAATAATTGAAGACCGTACCATCTATTTTACAAGTAACTTTCCTTCATTAATATTTACCTGTAACAAAAATGTAAGCTTGGAATCTCGATATGGAACATGGAGTGATTTTCCATTAGTCATATTCACAAGATTCATAATCACAAGTCTGCATGTGATGAAACATGAATATTAATGTTGAAATGGAGAACATATATAAGTAGTTTTACATGAGCACATATTGCAGGAATTCTAAGGCAAGTGATAGCATACCCCAAGGTTGAAAGTGATTTGTTGATGTTAGTAGCCTCTTTTAGCCGTTCACCTTCAGCACCAGAACTCTTCTGCCTGTTATTAGACGAAAAACTTAGAAATTTATTCAAGGGTTTCTTTTCTGAATTACAGATTATTCCTGTTTATGAAAATGTTCCCAGACCTTTCAGAGCCAGCAAGATCAACCAAGTTCAGCCTAGAGAAGCGATGATGAGTGACACCTTGAGATTCCCACTGAAATATGTGATTAACTCATGTAATTAAGGACCATGTATCAAGTCCCAAATACCAGAAAAAGGGAAATTCTCAAAACGAGAGAAAAAGATAAGTATTTACCTTGCTTTCTACAACACAAGTAAAGACACTATGGGAGCGACTGCTAGCCCGATTCATATTAGTTGCAGCCACTTTTCTGTTTGCTGCCCCCTAAAACATGCACAAACAAATAAATCAACAAAATATCAGGAAATATTATCCAAAGAAAATATTAACTTCATTGATAGGCAGACAAAAGTATCAATATCCTATAGTTCACACTTCACATGCAGCAAATGGGTTGCATCCATTTGGAATATTTGATGAAATGTGCACATCAGTTAATTGTCCAGGCTACAACCTAATACCATGAATTAGCATTAAATTTTTCTGATATAAGAAATAACCTGAACTAGTTGCTGGATTACGTCTCTAGCGCTAGTGACTTCAACTTCAGTTAAGTTTTCAACATAAACCCCTTTCTTTGTGTCTTCTCTGATCTAGATCATCCAACCAGAATTCACAGTTAGTCCAGATAAAAGAAAGGCACAGGTAATTAAAGATCAGAGTGCTCACATTTCACAACAGATGAAAAGGATCAAACAAGAAATTTTAAATAACTATGCAATCTCTCAAGGAAACTGTTTGGAACTTTGGGTGTAACATTTAACAGAAAGACCATTAAAGATTGTAGTGTCCACATAAGATGTAACATAATCATACAAGATAAATATTCGAATGAAAAAATCTAATTACTCTCGAGCAAACATGGCCCTATGAGTGTCTCATTACTAAAAAGGACAATGACCCCATCAGGATTAACATCCTTCCCACTGCCAAAAGAAAATTGGTTTCATAAATGTTTTGCAATAAAACCTATTTACTGACAGACGCTGCATTTACTGTTATATCGGGAGTCAATAAAATGAGGACTTTATGTGGTTTTAAACAACAGCAAAAAGTGTGATCATGGAGAAGGTTATAATTGATACATGCCTGTAAATTGGAGGAAGATGGATCCAAAAGATCAAGAATATGCTCATTGTAAATTTCCAGGAAGGAACATCTGCACGTAAATCTTATCTTTTCCTCTCTTCGTACTTCCTTTTCCTGTGATATCCATCAGATTATATACAGTAATATGAAATGTGTGCATACTCCAACTAACAGTGATAGTACTTAATTTACCTTCTGAATTCTTGAGAACAAATACTCAAACACTCTTGGTGTCATTCCGCAATTGACACTATGTCTTCTTGTACCTTCCTCAATATCTCCAAGCATCGTGTGAGTCTTTCCACTTCCGGTCTATGCACATAAAGATATTACAAAAAAATAAATTGGAAATTCATCTCAAAACATTCCATTATCAAGAAGCATAACTCATTATACATAATAACACGACTGAAACAAAACATAGAAACCAAATTTACAGGAAGCCTAAGGTACTACATGGTGATGGCACTTTGGAAAGTATTGATTACACTAACCTGGCCATAAGCAAACATGCAACTATTGTAACCTCCGACACAATTTTCCACCATGGGTACACCAGCCACTTTAAATAGCATCTCCTGTTAACTTATTGTTGTCAAATAACAATGTCACACATAAACATGAATATCATGCAAATAACGAAAGAACTGTTGCGAAAATGCTAACTTGTATACCTGGCTGACATGCTCATCTGCAACAAGATCAAACGTGAATCGTGATTCAGGATTTCCAGTCCAAGTGATTGACTGGGAACAATCTTGTCTGACACATCGGCCTTGTCCTTGTACTGATAGCTCAGAACTATTCAACGGCCTTAATCTTATAATAACCTACACCACCCAGAAAACAAGTCGAACTTACTTTCAATCTTTTGAAATAACAATTGAATTTCCACTTTGAATAAATTCAAATTCTTAGCAGAATATCATAAGTAAAGTATATATTTTCATACCCAAACTTGCACATTTCATTATGACCACCAAACATAATTAAACCACTAAAACTTCACGATTCCGATGGAAGAAAAATCAGGAACGAATGATTATTTTGAACTTTTTATCTTCGGTTATAAGCAAATCTATACAAGCAATTAAATAGGCAGTTCACACAAAGTGCTAAGTAACAAATTAGCGTAATTATGTCAAAACTATTATAATAAAAAAGATGTTCAAGCATCAAAACCACTATGTATAACTTCAGCAAACACGAAATTCATCAGTCATTAACCCTAGGTACAAACACCATAGCACATCATACAACTCAACAAAACAAGCAAGCTTTCCGCTATATCACAGTAAAGCAATACTTATCAAACATCAAAGCTCAAGGTACTACTTCTATACAGTTTCGTAAACATAAATTTAACTAAATTGGCAACCTTAATTGACAAACATAACTTCGATTTGAATTAGAGTTCATTAAATACACTAGCATTTGACATATTTTTCAATACAACACAAGAAAAAACACTCGAATTCAAAATTAAAAAATCGATTATCAAAATTCAAAATGGAACAATATTTTTGGGATAAAAAATTACAAGGAGTAAAGCACAACCTGAACATTGTGATCATTCCAGAATGAAGGATCTTCTCTAAACTCAAAAGTACGAGTCGCGGTTTTATCCAAATTATTATCATCAAATGCATCACTGAGTCTACTAATAGACAACGAACAAATAGCGGGATCTTTGACCGTTGACTTTAAGGATAAATCCGGCGTGCTCTTTGATGTGGTCAACGCCGTTGACTCTGAGGAGGAGGAGTTGAATCTGAGGCGGTTTTTTATCGCGCTTGCTGCTCCCGTGAACATTTTTGTTGACTTTTTTATTTGGGGATTGATTTTGACTTTTTATGTGGAAATTTAGAGGGGGTGGGGGGGGGTGTGGAATTTGAAAAGGAAAAATGGGGGGAAAGGACTGATATGTTAAAGGGAGGATGAGGGCTTTTTTTCTTAATTAAAGAAAAGTTAAGGGCCGTTAGTAGCGAGATTTTGAATTTTTGAATTGGAAAGGGGGTTAAAAGGGATGAGGATGTGAAATGACAATTGTGCCCCTCCCGGTCGAAAAGTAGAGTATGTGGGAATAGATCGTTTGTTACACTCCGTCAATATTGTGACATGTAGTGGTGTTATCGGTGGTGATGGGGTGCAGTTTGGGTCAGTGTCGGACAAACTTTTTCACCGGAGCACAGTATCGGTCTTAATAATGCGACCGAAAACCGGTCGATAGGCACTAGTGGATATGTGGTCCAGATTTTTTGGTCCGGTTTGGGGTTTGTCTTATGATATTCAAAATTTTGGTGTTTTCGGTCGGTTGGGTATTTTTGACGTATCTGATTGGGAGTAATTATCGTTAATACATCGTTATTATTGGATAAGTAAATTATCGCGGACCGCTTCTTTTATAGTCACACTGTTGGAGTGCGATTTTCTGATGTAAGTCTAGGGTGGTTTGGTCTCGGTCACAGTAGCATTAGTAGTGAATGTATCTTGTTTGTTTTTTAAATTTAATTCAAAAATTAAAAATAAAACGCATGTCATAATTTTAATAGAGTCATAGAGTGTAACACAATGTGTTATAGAGCATCCGAACTCAAGTATGTATCATTTGGTGTATTATGAGGGTGTTTGGCTAAGCTTTTTTTTTTTTTTTACTTATAAGTTATCTAGTTGTCAAATTTGTTTTAACTTGTTTGGCTAAGATAACTTATAATGAGATTTCCTTTTACACGTTTGGATAAAAATAACTTATAAGTTGTAGAAAGTGTAAAATGACTTATAAGGACATCATATTTATATAACACCTTTTTTTATCTTTATAATATAAATAAATTAATAATTTAATATTTAAAATAACAAAAAATAATGGTAACTAAAATTAATATCTTATTACTAAAAATAGAACATTTATGATATTAATAATATTTTTTATCACATTTTTCTATCATATTGAATGACAAAATTACATTAGAAGCTTTTCATAAAAAGCATCCCAATGAAGAATGGTGAAACTTGAATAAAGATTGATAGAACATGAAGAATGATGATGTAAGAAGAATTTTGAAGAAATCGAGTAATTTGGCAATTATTTCTTTAAATAAGTTTTCTAAAAAAGTTGAAAATTGGAACTTTTAAAAACAATATAAGTTGGGCACATAAAATTTTGTAAATACATGTTTGTCAAAAATCAACTTATAAATTGATTTTGACAAAAAAAGACTAACCCAAACACCCTCATATTACATTGATTAATTGGAAATGTCAAATGTAATGTTGTTTAAGCAAATAAGATAAAGAGTATATGATATCGTTAACTTTTTATAACAGTGATATATTGAGACAGGGTAGAGTTGGTACATAGATTTTACATTGTTAGGCTACTCACAATGAGATAGTTGAATTAAAGATTAAGTTGTTGAATTCCTACAATGGCATGTTGAAAAAAGTGGGGATGATGAGTTGTACTAAATTGGATGAGAAATGTTAAGTTGTTGAAAACTCTGCAAATGACTGACAAATAAGACATGCGGCAGGGTCTTATTGGTTGGTTTGAATTTTTAAATTTTAATTACATCTCAATTATTTGGGATCAATTATTTCATGATAAATTAATTTATTTAAAAAAAATTATACCAAAATTAATTATTTTTTGTACTCTAGAGGCTTGGTTCATTTGATTTAGATACCAAAAAAATCATCAATTATTAATATAATTATTTTATTATTCTTTACTAAACTCTTGTTTTAGATTTTTCAATGTATTTTTAGTGAAATGGATCATAACAATAACCATTTCAATACTCAAAATATCAACAAATTTTTTTTTAAGTGTTATTGTCTTTATTGATTATAAATGATATTTGTTATAATTATTTAATCATAAAAATAAAAATATAAGTAAATAAGAATATGAGATAAAAGTGGTGAGGTACGGTGTTGAATTTTATTAAACAAAACCATTGAAGAGTGTAAAATTTGAATGGTTGTTGAATTATGAGATAAAATTTGAATGGTTGTTAAATTATGAAAAAAAATTTGAATGGTTGTTGATTATTGTGTATAACTTTTAATTCACATGTCGTATTCTCTATAACTTCATTTTAATAATTTAACAATAATTCGAAACTTATCTTATCACAATCTTTTTGTTTAATAAAATTCAACGCTATACAACTTTTATCTCATATACTTATTTACTTATATTCTTTATTTTTATGATTAAATAATTATAACAATTATTATTTATAAGTAAATAAGAATAATTAACACTTAAATAAATTATTTTTTGATATTTTTTAAAATGAAATTTATATAAATAAGCCGTAATTACAAAATGGTGAAATCTGAATAAATGGCCAGTCTGATATCTTTCGTCGGCAATCTGATCAAAATCTAAAAAAATATTAAAAAATCTAAAACAAGAGTTTAGTAAAGGATAATAGAATAATTATATTGAAAATAATTGATTTTTTTTATATCCAAATTAAATAAACCAAGTATCTATTTATAAAGTATAAAAAATAATGAATTTTGGTATAATTATTTTTAAAAAAATTAATTTATCATGAAATGATTGATCTCAAATAATTGGGATGAGATAAAAATTTAAAAATTCAAACCAACCAATACGAAATACCCGATATCGACATTCTCCTTTTTTAGCCGAGAACTTGCTGAGGCATTTCTTGGTCGGAGGCGAGTGCGCGCGCTCTCTGGAGGCGTCGACCCGGTTGTTAAATGTCTGTCTTGGCCCGTTTAGGCGATTTTTCAGCGGTTGAATTTTTCAAGCGAGACTATCTGACCTAGGAATTATGATTAATTGGCCTTGAATTTGTATGGTTTCAACAATTGAATAAGGAATTCAACTATCCATTGTGGATAGCCTAAGACCATATACATTGGTGGGGATTAAATCCCAAATAAGGGATTGAATAGATGGTGTATTTAATTTGATGGTTAAATTACATGGAAGAAGAATTAAATTATTACAAAAACACTCACTATATCTGTTAGGTGGCAATTTTAGAAGGTCAACGCTGAACTTTTACCGAGCACAAATTTATCGTGATAATCTGCGATGGGCGTCGTAATTAAAGAAAACAAAAAGTTGGACCGTTCTATTGGAACTATGAGATAATCGATCGTAAAATCTTTCGTTGAATAATTTGATTATCTATTGGAATTTATTAAATTAATAATATGTAAGTTCAATATATATATTAATTCTTTGAATGATTAATATTTAGGATTATCGAAATTGACATTAGGAATTCTGATGAAGCTTCTTGGGTTTGGTTAATATTGTTTAATATATTCTTTCTTGTCGATCCGTCACAGAGGTCGCTGAAACGATCGCCATTATGTAATAATTGTATTATAAAACTTAAGAGTATAAAGTGAAAGGGAAAGCACATTAGGGAATGAAAAATCGAGGTTCGCTTGAATGGGGAGGTCGGTTTCGGCGGCTAGAAAGGATAAGGTTGGAGGAGTTTTTCTCTCCTTGAATCTCTAATATGCGTTGCCTATTTGAAGTGGAACTATTTATCTAAATTCACAGATGCTGTTGATTTGTAATCAAGCCTCTCTTCTCCATACTGGTCTCGAACTCCCTTCTTGAAGAAGACTATTCTCTTCTAATTTTATTCATAATTTCGCTTTAATCGTAAAAATGTCTGAAGGTTCGACAATTTCTTTGGTGTGGAGTATCTTGGGGGAATCTTTGCGTTTGGGTGTTATCGGCAATTTTTTCAGTACTTTTCTTGATATAAATGAAGAAAGGTATACACTTGTAGTTAAATTTGTTTATTATTTTAGAACTTAATTATCGTTTAAGAACCAGCGGTGGCTTTCGAACTCGGGCTATGTGATTACAATTATGTAAATAATGTGTAAAACTGTTTTACTGAATTTTTTAGACTATTTTTCATGTTTGATTTGTATTTAATAGTGTTTAATTTTCCTTTGATGAATTATGTTAATAAATAATTAAATATAGTTAATTGTTAATTATTTTCTAAATTAATCAATGTGAAAAATTTTCAAATAATATTTCCAATTTTTGAGAATCTTTTGGGATTTTCCTAAATTATTTTTTATGTGAGTTTATTAATTGAAACGAGTAAAATCCATCGGTCCATATTCGTCGTATCCGGACAGAAAACAAAAAACGTCGATACTAGGCGACATGTGTGATAACATCCCGACCGCTTGTCGTCGATGGTAGCGTCGCTGGTCAATCAAGCGGTGGCTTCGGTCAAGCAGTCGTCGTTGACTGAACCGTTGACTCGAGTCGAACTCGTTTGACTCAGGCAGAGCCACTGGGCCCGACCGGACCCAGGTCAGTTGGCTCGATGTGATGCCGCTTTGGACGTAGTAGTAATAGATCCTCGGCTACCAGCATTCAGTGATGACATGGGCCAGCGCGTCATCCGTGCAGCGTCAGCTTGATGATATCGCGGCGTGAGGGTGATATGGGCATCGTTTCGGACGTCGAGCTTTGGACTACGGGCGGACTCCGGATCCACTGGTTCGAACGTAACTTTTGCACGTTGAAATTTGGGAGTGGTCTGCTTGTTAGGCAGCGATTTGGGCTCTGAATTGGTCCATTTGATTTGTTAAATGAGTAAATTGAGTTTCATTTGATCGCTTTCGATTAATTAGTTTTTGTAAAATTCTTTATTAATGCGTGATTGAATTGAATTAATTTAATTTAACATTGAAAATTATTTTAATCAATTATTTTAATCACATTAAAATTAGTTCTAATTAGATTAGATTAAATATTAATTCTTTCTTGGATTCAATTAAAGCTAATGAACTTATGTGAATTAAATTCTAATTTCAAGTATGTTTAATCGTAAAATTTCAAATTTGAATTAATTAAAGTTGAGACCTATGATTATTAGATAATTAGAGTTTCAAATTATAACATAATATAAAGTGTCATCGCAAGTGTAAAAATAATCCTTTTTGGGAAAATCACGGTTATTTTTTAATATTAGATATTAATTAACACAATTTTAATATTAGATATTAATGAACACTAGAATTAGATTCTTCGTGACTTTACATTTGATTATTGAGTAAGTGACATAGAAATTATTGTGCTACGCACTGCTTCGTCCAAGTACTATGTTTGTTAAATATAATGTTGATTATTTATCATGCATGATATAATATGATATATTTATTGGATGTCATGGACTTTATGATATAATATTATATTATAAAGATAACATGGCCTATAAATATTTGTCTTCCTAAGTTGTACTAGTTTTGTATTTATAGAAATGCATTAAAACTTGAGAATAGTGGTAAGTAATTAGTTATAATTAATTATTAGATATTGATCTGTAAAGGATAGACCCGATAGGAAAATGATTTATGAAACTAAAATATAATTGAAACATTTCACTAATAATTATATCAAATTTCGATATTAATTAAAATTTTTCTTATGACTGCATTGGGTGTATTAACTTAGCTGTTTGATTGTGATACGGCTTACGACATAGGCGTAAAGTGATAAAATATAATAAATTTCACCTGGCAAATAAGGAGTTAATGTCATCACGAAATATAAAGTCGGGATAAAATTCGGCTTGTGTTCACGGACTTCTTGTAGTATGAAGAAGGCGTGTTACATGCATTCAGATGGAATAGTCTAGAGATTATTCGTTGGGAACTGAACTTTATATTTTGAATATACGTTCAGTATATTTGGTATGCTTTAGGGTGATTTTCAATGTACGATGCGGGCCCGTTGACATGAGAGATTGCCAATATAGTCTAAGATGAACTTTTGGTAATCCCAAGATTATGATAGACGTAATTGTGTGATAGTACACTTGCTTGCATGGCTTAAATAAATATTTAGTTCGTTTTATGTTGGCAAGTTCTTGGTATACTTTATGTGTTGATGCGATTATGCTTGATAGTATATTTATTACATTATCTGATTATAGGATATTTTATGATTTATACATTAAGTTATTCTTTATGTATTTTCTACTATACTTCATTACAGGTCCTACTCTACTGTGAGTGTCTTTTGAGAATTACGTCTGTAGAGATGTCTGTTGGGCCATTATAACTTTGATATATGGTCGAGATTTTTTAGAAGGTTATTTCCTTGAGGGAAAGCGATTAATACTTAATGAGCCCCAATTGCTCAGAAAGATTTGGATCAGCGAGCCAGTGCGTATAATGATATTTGTTGATCTGTTGAGTTAAAATTTCATGATATCTTCGATGTCGTATACTCCTCCACCCAAAGCAACATGAGCATCATGTATAGAATATGATTACCATTATGCGATTGAATATCTCGCTCTCACGGGTGACTTGTTCATTAATGGAAAAAAAGAAAGAGGCCCCTTGGTAGCATATGAGGAGATTAGGTAATTTCTCTTCCGTTTAACATCAAAATAATCATAAAAAGATAGAGAAGTAATACACTATACACTTCTATTAGAGGAATTCCTCTGAACTACTACGTTCTACTTACATTTCTTCATCACATATATGTAGAGTACTTGGCCCGATGTAAAGTGGATTTAATCTATCTTTGAGCTGAGATTCTCGCTTTATGTAAGAAATTTGAAAAAGGATATGATCTCGCGAATGCTCAATTGTAGTCGTGAAAATTTGGAGAGAATCACATTAAGGAAATGATAAGATTGATAGAGCTATAGTACTCACAGATCCTATCTATAATAGTTGGCCATGAATCTGATCTTTGTGTCTTATCGCATGGAGTTGATGGAAGAATTATATGAATAACAATAAAATCCAAATAAACATATAAATTACACTTTAATTTACATATTTGAATCCCAAATAATATATTACAATATATATAAGCGTACAAGAACACTTATAGTGCGAGGAGGAATTAATAATCACAACAAATGCTTTCAAGAGCCTTATTTAATTTCATTGCTAGCATCACAAAATGACAATGCCTCACAGTTGGTGTAGAGGAGAGTTGGATCCGATGCTTAGATGCCTTTAGAACACATGAGAGATTGGATGGAAGAATCAAAGTAGAACTATCAAGTTGTACACTTGATAGTTTTAAACTATCTAAAAGCTAAGGGAGGCGAAAATATGGAGAATTAGTGATTAGGTTTTTTCTCATATAATGAAAGCCTAATGCATCACTTAACATAGGCTCTGCTAATAAACCTAAAAGCTCAACCCGAATAGTTAATGAGCCGCCCGTTTAATTTAAACTAACTCGTTAAGTAAATTAAACACTAACAGAGATTATCAATAAGTAGCGAACAAGTTACTAGCAGGCTCGACTTCTTTATTAGCGCGCTAGTAAATTGAATTGTTATAACGATTCATGATGGGCATAACCCGATGAAACCCGATAGCTATTGATTTCAGCCAAGGTATCGATGTTGTTGTGGTCTGATAGATACGAGACGAAGAATGCATTGACTTCACTTTATGAGATAATATGTGAGGATGAGGGAGAGATGCCCCGAGACTTTGACCACGTAGTTTTAGTTCTGGCGCAGGGAAGAAGCAAAAGGGAAGCAAGCAGGATAGATATTTCGAATAGTTCTTGATTAATTTGGTGGAGTGAGTTGAAGAGTCCTGCTTTGGGGTGAGGCATTGATACGATCACGTATTAGATGTGAGAGAATGCAGTCATATTATGACTTGAGATCACTCATTTTACTACTCTGATAATGTTGTTGACATTTGTTGAAATGTGCGGTCGAGTCGAATTCTTTAAGAATGATGCAGACCGCTTTTGGTAGCGTATGAGATGTCGCGAATAATAACGGTTTATCGTTTTAGTTAGCATCCTACTTTGATCAGGAATGACGCTTTCGTTTATTTTTTGAACATGGATTTTTTTCTTTATGCTTTGAGATTAATACAACTCGTTGTTTATTAATCCGTACATAAAAAGTTATAAATGATACATATCTCCCGTTTGTTAGTTAGATGACATGAAATATCATAGTATGTATGCCCTTAAGAATTCAAATAAAGTGACTTGAAATCTCGTCTCTAACAATATGAATTCTAAAGTATAATCACATGAATGAAAGATTGTACAAAGCGGGTCTCTTTATAATCATATTTCGAATGATATGATCAAAATGTAGACAACACTTAAAATTCATAATCCAGATAATCATCCATTAACTTAAAATTAAAAGTTTAGACGATATATTTATTAAGCCATAAATAAAGATTTATGAAACGATGAATGGATCACGCTCTCAACTTTTATTGCTAGTCTGATAACCTAGTAAAATATAAATATTTACATATTTACTATTGTATTTTAGAAATACAGGGATAACATTTGAATAGTTCGAATGATTGAGAGTTGGTTCAAGTAAACATTTAACATTTTTTAAGTTGTTAAAGAGATATGCATACATTAGATGAATCCGATTCACCTAATAAACTTGAATTACATATTATTTCGACTAGCTTCAGCGCCTTGACAAACGTGTATAACATAACTAATCAACATCTAGAACACCACATAAAGATGTGATATGGGCCCCATTCCATGTAGTCATGTTCAAAATCTTATAAAACTTTCTGAAATCGACAATTGACAAATTATAAGATGAACTTGAACTTGTTGTTACTACAATGGAATCCTAACAAAAGGTGATACTTTTAATGATACAACCATGAATGCTGTAGTGATGATTTAGGATTTGTAAAGATCCAGAGATAATTTAAATATACCAAATACATATTTGAATATTACTATATTTACTCCTAAATAATAAGTTTATCAAGGAATAAATAACTAATATAATACAAATAATTAATTAAATGGAAATGTTCATGTTCTGATGCTTAGTACGTCGCAATTTGTTCAAGTTAAGGTGATTAACTGTAATGGATAAATTCTCGATTAATCTCATAAATATTTAAGATCATACGGATCTACAATAATTGATATACATGATTTAATGAACAATTCAAAATATTTGAATTCATTAATGGAAGTTAGATTCTAGGTTGAGTAGGAGCTACGGTGTAATGCAAAGTAGTATGTAACAGACATTCTAATAATAGAGAATGACCTGACCGTCACAAATTAGGTTGTGTCTGAGGTTTCTCTAGACAAGTTCAAGGGAATGCTTTCAGATATCTTTTACGGAATTAATAGAGATCCAAATTAAATGAACTCGACAAGTTGAGTCATGCTTATCTTTGATAATGCATTTAACGAGGATCAAAATGAATACCTTAAAGAAAAGAATCTTTTTGAGAAATAAAGCTTGTCCTCAGCATTATAAATTTGTATAAGAGGAAAAAGAGCAATAAAAATCAAAGGGGAGTTGCGTTGTATCGGTTAAACCCAAACTAACCCAATAGAGGCGATAAATCGATCTCGGTTGGAGTAAAATAAGCGATAAATAGAGTTGTGAATGACTTTTTAAAAGAAACAAGTATAACACAACAAATATTTCTGAGAATAAGCTGAGAGTGCGGTTACAGCCTAAGAAGTTGTGAATAAAGAAAGGCAATTTATAACACTAATGAGTGATCTTGAAAGTTATGAGTAGGTGTCGCGATAAAGATGGTCATCTCTAATAGCTTATTGGAAAATTTGGAGAATCAAAGATCCTCGTTGTTAATCCGAACATGCTGAGATAATAACACTTTCCCTCGATAGTTGAATAAAGTATGCGTGTACATAAATTTGAGAACAAAAGCAACATTTAACATGTACTTGACTAACCCAGCAGCTCTGGTATAGCGTGCTAAGAAATAATGTTCTTCTCTTGATGCTCAGTGGTGCTAGATTTAGTGGGAGCTAGTCTTCGTCTAATAGCGACCATTGTATGGCTGATGCCATTGAATCTGAGCTTCAAGATTTAATATCACATCATTATTAAAAATGATGATGAATGTATGTAAAATATACAAACCTTGTTACTATAAATGCTTGAACTTTAGATTCCACATTGATCCATATTTATTCTAAGAGAGGTTTTTGGACCGTAGTCAAACAAGAAAACCTCTAACAATGAAAACAATAAGATTGTCTAGATCACAGTTAGGTGTTCGTTGATTGAATTGAACACCCGGAATGACTAATATGTCTTTGATTGTTGATCTAGATTTCTTGAGATAAAAAGGAGTATGGATACTCAAAACTCAATCATATGGGTTTCACGGCGTTGAAAGCGACTTCAAGCCGTAGTATTGGACCATAGCCGCCTTGAGAACTTTGAAGATAAATTATACGTATTTCATGGAAGATTCTCATGGAAGCTTATATTGAATGATGATTCTTAGACTTGAGTAACGAGGATTCCGTAGATGCTTTGTAGTAATGTATTTTGACCTTGTTAAGCGTCCTTTAACGGAGAATTATAACGGCATAGAGTCGAGTATGCTATATAAGGTATAAATGGGCTTCCAGATGCGATAGAGGATTCATTACAACTTGGGTTAAATCGATGAATTTACGGAATCTTGGAGAGTTAAGGGTGTCTGGTGGCCACATTGTATGAGGTGGATATCGCGTTAACACATCATTGCAGAAATGCAGATAGAGTTTGGTGACACATATCTTTACCAAGCTTGACCATTTGAAATTAGTATCAAAGGAATACGTTACTCTTTATATCATAAATGCCCAAGGACAAGTGGGAGTATTGGGCATGAGATAATCGATCTCGTAAAATGTCGCTTTGAATAAATTTGATTAATACAACCCGATTTATTCATTAAATAATATTTAAGTTCAATATATATTAATTGCCCGGACAATTAATATTTAGGATTCTCGAAATTGACATTAGGGGTTACGGTGGTTTCTGGGGTCATTTCATGATCTCTTTATTAATCTGATAGTCGGTTAATATTTGTTTAATATATTGCTCTTGTCGTCAGATGCTTAAAAATTCATGCAAATAGTAAACATTTATGTAATAATTGTATTATAAAACTTCAGTATAAGAGTAAACCTTGAAGGAAGCATTTGGGGCGAAAAAATCGAGTTTCGCGAATAGGGAGAATCGGTTTGAAGGCTAGAAAGGATG
Source organism: Lithospermum erythrorhizon (assembly GCA_019722365.1). NCBI lineage: Eukaryota > Viridiplantae > Streptophyta > Magnoliopsida > Boraginales > Boraginaceae > Lithospermum > Lithospermum erythrorhizon. The sequence goes on from JADFUC010002243.1 coordinate 88,190, forward strand.
AGGTTGGAGGAGTTTTCTCTCATTGAATCTCTCTAATATATGTTCTTTGTTAAGTGAACTTTGCTTATCAGGTCAGAGATGCTCAAAATTTGATTCTGAGAAATCAAAACACTGTCTTATATAAAAGCCCAATTAAGCGAGACTCCCATAACTTGGAAAGGAAACATTCCTCTTCCAATTTTATTCTACATAGTTCGACTTTGTGGATTACAGTAAAGCGTCTGGAAGGGTTTAATGATTTCTTTGGTGTGGGTATCTTGAGATCTTCGCGTTTGGGTATTGTGAAGCGGTCTTTCCGTTACTACTAATATTATCGAAAGAAGTACAGCAGCTTGTAATTCATTATTTATTATTTTGTACAATCAATAGTATCTTGAGATGCATTATCCAAATATATTTTAAAAACAATTATATGTTTAAGAACCCAACACGTTCGAGCGTTATGTGAAATTTGAGCCAAGGCGTTAACTCTGTAACAAATTACTGATTAAGCTTATTTTTCCTCTTCATTTTTAAATAATTTTTTGCACAATAATTAAGCAAAATAAAAAAATTATCTTTTATTTTCGAATCATAAATAAATAGGTTTGTGTCAAATTTGGGCCTTAATATTTTTTGGAGTTTTGCCTCCTTTTCATTTCCTTTTTTATGTTTGTTTGATTTATTGAGTGATGAATAATATTTGTGGTTTAAAATATTATATTATTTATTGTATTAAAATATTATGAATTTTTCTATAAAAAATATTTTGTCAAATTTAATTAATTTTCATGTCAAAATATATGTTATTTAATGTATTAAAAAATTAATTATTGTAGTAATTATAAATTTAATAATTATAAATATGAAATAAATAAAGAGAAATGAACAATATAGTGTGGTATGATGGAGTGATGTGGAAGGGAGAGAAATTAATCAACAGGAATAATCACTATGTTGGATATTCTTTGAGAAAATGGATATTATTTAATATTAAAGGCGATGTGGTGGAGAGAAATGCTCGAATTTGGCTGACTTTGCTGTGGATGGTCTTAGAGCCATCCTCGCCGCTCAGGAGCTAAACATGACAATTGGGTTGAATGCAATTTATGAAATTTGATGTTGCTCATTCTCATTTTCCTTTGACAGGAATTTATTCGACCATGTCTGAGCTAGACATGACAATTGGATTAAAAAAAATCGATCCTTGTCATTAAAAGTATTTAATGATGTTCATGTTTGCCTTCATGTTTTAAATTTTCAATATGTATTGTTTTAGTTTTGTTCATTGTTGATTCATCAAGAATGTATGATTGTCTCACTTCAGTAGGGAAATTGCAATTCCATGCAAAGGCATCTGTTCATGGCATTATCCAAATTTTTAATATAAAATGTGAACCACAAAGGCATTATCCAAATTTCTATCTGAATTTGTGGCCTGCTCATGGCATTTGTTCTCTCTTTCCCTATGCTTAGATACCCATATTCTAGTAACACAAAAGATTTATCAATACAACTAAAGGGCACAAGAAACTGCCCTTCAAAGCAGAATATATGTACAAGATGTGAATTGGAGGGATCCTCAGCAGAATCAAAAGCAGTAGCAGGAGGCTCAAAGCTCAAAATAGGCTCACCAATTATTGTTATTGAGGCTCCTCAAACCATCAAAACTGCTGCTTCTGTTCCCTGTCTCAGAGTAAACTCTGGTTTAGTCAAGCCTGGTGATGTAGGGAGGTACATAATCTGTCTTTTCATCTCAAGTCAGTTTTATGGAGTTCATATGATATAGTAGTACTTAGCCTGGATTATTTGATACGATAAATGAAACTTGAGTGATGTCATGTATCATTTGCTCTAATATTCTTTGGTAAACAATAGTAAATTACATTTAAAACACCATCTATTGATATATTTCACCAATTATTATAGAATGTATAAAAATGCTCGAGTTCAAAAATCAAAACTTGGCTATCTTTGAGATGGAGTGATAAGATATCTGCTCGACTCATCGTTTCTTTGATGGAATTCACCACTGGCATTGTAATGACTCCTAGGTGTGAACTTGTGCAGGATTGTATCAAGAAAACCCAAGGATGTATGGGCAGTTCGTCTTGGCATTGGCACTTATCTCATAGATGAAAAATACTTCAAACCTTTAGAGCTTGATGAATGATCAAAAGCATCATCATCACACTTGCCCATTGATCAAGAAGATGCTTCTGTAGTTCAAAGAAAAACTAAATTTGTATATGAAAAATACTTATTTGGGACTTCTACGGTAGATGATACTAGTATAAAAAATAGAGCTACATCAAGAGAACTTGCAGACAAACCGCTTAAATTGGTCATCCATGGAGAGATATATAACTGGCGGTGTATGCTTCAATGAGGCAACTGTATCTCTTTTCGGATAATTCCATTAGACAACTCTGCTGTCAATTTTTCTAGATCATCTCCATCATCTTTTTTTGTAAGCTGGATGGGTTAACCCAAAACCAGCCATTTTCTCAGTTATATTCTCAATGGCTTCATGTCTATTAGCCAATTCCATAAGCACTTTGATCCTCCTAAATGAAACATTACTTGGTTTCTGACCCTTTTTTACCATTTGCAAGAAACACTTCTCAGCTTCGTCTAACTTCCCGAAGTCACATAGCAAATCGAATAACACATCCGAGACTAATATGTAAGAACCAAATCCTTTTTCCACCATATCATTCCACAGGTTGAGGGCCAAATCTACTTTCTCCTGTCTCTTAGCCATCCTAATCAAAAACATACAAGATTGCGTATTTGGTAGACACCCCGTGGCCATCATCCTCCGATAAAAACTCCATGACGCAGTCAAATTGTTTATCCAATAACATGCCCTAAAGAACACGTTATAAGTGGTTGGATTTGGACTTAACCCTTTCCTCTCCATCTCTTCCAATAATCCCTTCGCGTCCCTGAACCTCTTCGCTATACAATAATTCCTAATAGCAGCATTATAAGCAGCCACATCCGGATAACACCCGTGCTCCTTCATCTCTTTCAAAACCTCTCTCGCCTTATCAGGCTGACCCACCAACCCCAATCCACCAATCAAACTCGTGTATGTCACCACATCCGGATCAATACCCTTCTCACACATCTCCTTCATGACCCCTCGTGCCTTCTCTACCTCCCTCCCTTGACAATACACATAAACCAAACAATTATACGACACAACATCCGGCTCAATCCCCATCCCCTTCATCTCCTCAAAAAACGCCTCCACATCCTCACACGTCTTCCAACCCGACAACAAAATATTAAAAGTACACAAATTCGGCCTAAACTCGTGCTTCAACCTACCATACACATTCCTAGCATCACACATACTCTTCTCCTTACACAAAGACCTCAACAACGCGTTATAATGTGGCGTACCAAACTCGAAAACAAGCTTCCTAAACCTCTTAAACGCCAAAACAGTCTCCCTAACAGAACAAACCTTAGCCACCCTCCCCAAAACAACATCAACAGTTTTTGCCGTTATCAAAGACTTATCCTTCCTCTTCATTTCAACCAAAACCTCCCACATTTCATCAAATTTCCTACACCTACCTAACACATAAACCATAGTATCCAAAGAAAACGAAGAATGAAAAAAGCCATCTTTTCTTGAAAAATATTTAAAGAAAATTAAGGCTTGTGAAGGATTTGAGTGAGAAAAACGGACCCTTTTGAGGACTTGGTCGATTATTTCGTGTGTGTAATTTATTGAGGATTCTGATGAGTGGAGGGAGGTGGTGAGGGAGTCTTGGGTAGGGCAATTTGTGAGGAGTTTGAAGATGGTTTCGACTACGTTGTTTTGAGGGGGGGTAGGGGTAGGGGTAGGGGTAGGGGAGGTGGAGAAGTGCTTGATGAGTAGTGGTAGGGTTCTTCTAAGAAAGGGAGTGTGCACCATTTTTGGGAGAAGATTTAGAAATTTTGCTCAACTCATGAAAAAAAAGTTTAGCAGTAAATATGGGTTCTTTGGAGAGGACTAAAAGCACACCCAAACAGTTACAAAAAGCTATGAATGATTATTTTGCCACTAAATGAAACTTACTGACTTACTCAAATAGAGGGCTGGAAAAGTAATTTCCCATCTAAATTTTACTGTTTAGATGATAATATAGCAACCATGGGTTCTTTGTTTGGCTTGTTTTCATTTCAATTATCTTAATTTTTTATAAAATAACAAAATTAATTTAATATTTCATTCATTTTAAAATAATTGTTTTTACCAGAAATTTAGGATTAAGAAAAATTACCAAACTTCGTTTGATCGGTTATAGCGTTATTACATATATGCTTGAGCTAACTAACTTGAGAAGGAAGAAGCTTGTAGAAAAAAATGCCAGCGTATGTAGGGCTATCTTCCACACTTGAAACCCCAAAAACCCATATAGATATGAAAACCACCAACATAAATCAATCCTCCTCCATTAACAATCGTTATAGATATGAAATTGAAAGCAGAGAGATCGAGAAGAGACAGATATATTCATGCCATCGAGTTTTCAAGAATAAAATCTTATGCCTCCTAAAAACTTGATAAATCGAAATGATTTATGAATGATGTGACTTTCATCCTCCCAATCGATAGTCGACTTCTCAAAAAAGCGATCTTGACTTTAAAGGAAAGAAGCGCCAATACGTCTCGATTTTACCCAATCGCCTTGATAAATAGTACTTATCCACCGTCGTCATACTCTTCCCTCAAATTTATGTTTCGCAAAATGTACACCAACATCCACAATTCCTCGTCTCCGCCTCTCGCCCAAACATCTAATTGATAAGTCGGTTAAGGATGAAAAGTGGCTACAATACAGCTGAAGCTTCGCCGACTTGTACAAACACCCAGTCGGCCTCCTTTAATCAACAAAAGCTTCCTCAATCTTATTATTTATCATCGATGAGAAAAGAGATGTGCAGTTGGGTGGTGGCGGCGTATCAAAAGCGCCGGGAACGCAAAATATTTTTTTTCGATCCGATTCAAAAATAGAGATGAGGAAGAAGTCTTACAAAATAGGTGTAGATGATGACAAGGCTCGATTTAGAAGATTGAATACTCTGATCGAGAACAAGAAGAACAAACAGAATGACAATCTTCTCAAGAAACAATGTGGACAACTCGTCGGTCTTAGTTTCGGCCACCTGATCTTTATCAATTCAAGCGGTTGCCACTAGAATTCTTGATCCAAATCGAGGATAATTTCAACCACATCTAATTTACACATATATTATTTCCTTAAAAAAGTCTGGAGGATCAAATAATGGTAAACTTCTGGTTAGTAAGCTTCATAATAATACTCAACCTGTTATATTCCATAGTATACTAGACTACTGGAACAAGGATGTTCAAATGGATATGATGGAGATTGATTCTAAACTGCTTAGTCCTTCTGAAACTACTAATGAGTGCTTCAATCTTTCTGCCGAGTCTCCACACTTCGTGAAACGTAAAAGGATAAATCAAGAGTTAAACTATCCTAAGAGGAAAAAGCAGAAAATTACTGGAGAATTTATGATTGTCCGTGAAAATCCAAATGTTGGGCATGTTATGGGGGCGAAACACTTAGCAAGTTAGAGGATTCTGGTGATGTTGAAGGAGTTTTTGATGGAAGTTCATTTTTAGAATTACCAGTTGAAGTCCCTTCGATTGTGGCTGATAATCCTTTGGTTCACTACCTACAAGGTAGAGAATTTGCTGAAGATACCATTAATGATCTTAAGATTGGGGCTGCAATTTTGTTAGATGTCCAAGTCGAGCATGTTGTTGAGATAGATGTAATTACACCATCGGACATGATCCCCGAGTTTAATGAGATTCATGCGGATGTTAACGTGAACGAGTGTCAGTTAGGTTTGATGGAAACTGCACTTGATGGAGATTTTCCTTTCGATCCAGGGTTAGAATGGCATTCCAGGGTACATCGGAAGATTGACCCAGTTGATTTCCACAATGAAGCCATTCCAGGAAATTGTCATTAATTTGGTAATTTTTACTATGTTTTTAATTTCATACAACTTCACATATTATTTCATATTATAGTGTCACTTTTGTATCTCTGGTTCATATAATCCAGGAATAAGAATTTTGATGGATCTTCTCATTATTAGAATTTCTTTTAAAGATACTCTCTCTAGTCAATTTTTATCGACATTGCAAAAATATATCGACACTGAAGCGTTGACGAAATCGTGAGAGCTACTCTTACTAACCATGTGAGACAACTACTTACATTAGGCTACTTCATATCATATATAGTCGATCTACAATCGACACTAAAATAATTTTCACTAGTGACAATGACCAAGTGAACCTTGAGTTTTTTTATGTTAATGTCAAAATTCTTTTTCCATTTTCTTCTTTCCCAAGTCCATCGTGTTTTGTTTCTTCTTTATATCGTATCAGAAAAATAAGGTGATTTACAATATGAATTAATATTTATTGTTATGAGCATTGCTTGGGTTTTTTGGATTCACAGGAAGCTTACATCTTCCACAAACAATTTTTCTCAGACCTCGGATGTTGCATTTACTTGTTTTCGATTGAATTTTATAGATATTATCGTCTTTATCGCTTGATTTGTTGGAGTAATACGTAAACCATATAGGGCATTTGTAATTGTTGATTTTCGAGTTAAAATAACAATTATAATATAAACCGAAACCAGGATTCTACGAATAATATAAAATAATAATATACGAGTGTGTACGCTTTTCTTGAGATTCTTGTAGAATAAATTTGAGGAGACTACGAACAATCGGCGTGGGTGTCTATAAGAATAGTCCTTAGCGTATAGAGCGATCCCCTCAAGTGAGCTTTACTAGAACTCTTTAAAATATTAAATTGAGAAAGAGATTGGGCAAAATTCAATGAGGAATTACATTGCATCTAGTATGAATTTCATTTTGATAAACACCAAATTCATATCTCGGATCCTCAAATAGTATAAATTAATCTAAAATCATATAATGACTTATATGAATAAAGTACTTCACAGAATGCGAGCGGAAGTCAATCTCCAAATCTTTCCAAGCCTCCTTTGAATTCCATTCATTTAACCACTTGAAATGTAGTGCCTGCAGTCGGTTGCGCACGGGGAGGGGTTGAATCACTGCAAGCTTGTGCTTGCTAGAACAAAAAGTTGAATTGGATGATAAAATGAAAAAATTTGCTTTTCATTTTCTTGAGAGAAACATAAGCGGCCTTTTGAAAATGGTGAAGCATTTTCATTCCAAAAAAAATGATAAAATTAATCATTTTCATCATTAGAGTAATGATTAAGGTTTAATATATTATTATTAAACCTAAAGCCCTGACTTGAATAGTTGATGAGCGGCCCGTTAAATTTAATTAAACGTTAAGTAAAATCAAGCACTATGAGTTGTTAATAGTAACTATGAGTTACTAACAATTTCGACTAACTATAAATTAATTCAATTGACTATTAAATTAATTCGGGTTCATCCCATTCATATTTTACATTATGGTATAGTGATTAAAGAATATTTGTTGAGAGATTACAATCAACTCTCAATTTAACAAATATGGTTTAATTTCATACATGAAATATAATTGGCGATCATTGTATGTGTGTGGCCCAGGCTCGAGATAATAGTAAGTTGTATAATAATAATAATAATAATAATAATAATAATTGACGATTACACTATTATTATAAACGGTCTTGAGTAAAGATCTACTTGATAAGCTCATGGCCATTAAATTATCATGAGAACCCAGACTAGTAATATACAATTACTAAGGTGAGCAGCTAAGTTCCGGTAATAAAATTTAACCAACCCGATGCAAATGAATTGATCTGTGATTGTCGCTGACGGCATAATAAGGGAATCGTCTTGCATTGATTTCCAGCGCTCCCTTTGCCGCGGGCGGTGCTACAATTCCTTTGCTCGCTGATCTCAGTGGTAGGCTAACCATAAGAAGTGTGTCATGAATCGCCCTGACTTTCTTTACTCGAGTATGAAGCCGAATAAGCATTTATGGCATCCCGTAAACCAATCGATTGCAATGTGTGAGAGGCTGAGATCTTCCTTGGCATATCAGACGGATAAATCCTCTGATACTCTCCCGACATCTATCGTTATACTGTTTGTGTGACTGATATATGCGTTATAATCGGCTTAAAATGGGGCGTTTGGTCATAGTCCAAAGTACATAGCTCGTATAACACGGATAGTTATATATTGTAGATACAGGTAATCGAACTAAAATTCTAAACAAATATCATAGGACAGATATCACATATCTTACATGAATTCGTTTCGATTATTACCGAGCTCCCAGTCGCGGATCCCGGTGACCCGTGGTATTGATCCCCAGTCCTGCTTGAGGCTACGTGATCGATCTTGATCCCTTCAATCAAAAAGCACGTGTTGAGTGCGTAGAGTGCTTCGCCTGACTTGCTCGACATCGACCGAGGCCTTTGGGCATCTGTGTTTAGGCGGAAGTGTTATCGACAATTCATGTTGCCTCTACGAAAGCATATAGACTAACTTTAGGGATTTAACTTTTAAACAAGAGTCTGATACGTGTATATTATATATTTCGGCGGCATGGCAGAATAAATAATGGGTAACTATCTCTGAATGAATCAGCGTTCGTAGTTTAGTCTAACAATCACTCTAAAACACAAAGGAACTTTTGTTTTGTCAATTACCAACTTATTCGGAAAGTGGACGAACTAGCTCCCTTCCCAGACTTTGCGTTCGGTTCGCCCATTAATCGTGAAAACGACTTGGTTGAATCGCGGGGAAGGATCTGACTCCGAGATGCGTACTTAAATCCGCATGGATCCTTTGAAACTTGCATAAAATCTAGGTCATATCGAGGATATGTAAAGAAAGGATAGTGATTATACTCGCGTTAACATAGGAATACTACTTTACAAGCGGCCTTCGTTAAATTGACCCGATCTGCGACCGGGGGAATCATTGATGACTAAGATTATCTGACATAGTCATGCCGAGATATATGATCAAAATGGAGTTTGACCACAGAGGTTCACATCGGGTAGGTTTACAATACAACTCGAGTGTGTTAAAACGTACATTAAATGCATATTATTTTAACAATAATACCAGCAAAGCAGTTGATTGGTCAAGTTGTAATGCGAGTTCAAGGATTTCCTTTTAGTTTACTACTTGAGCATACTAGACTCGGTCACATGATGAAAATTCTTAGCTAATAGCTTTCATATGGTACAATGTCCATAATCTTTACTACATTCAAGTTACAAGTAAAGACAGCAATGATCCGTTTCAATGTAACTATAGTTACCTCTATTCTCTTAAGAGAGATTTTCTGGCGTATTCGAATCGCGTGAATACGCTAGTAAAACTTCACAATTTCAATCCACCCAAGGAATAAACCTACGTCATAGTTGTAGTGCAGCATTTTGACCTTAGCAGCATCTGGTGAATATATTACTATATAATAGACTTCAACGGCTCCCTGCATTAATGTGGCGCACCAGTAGGATTAGACCTCTGACAGAGAGTTGCACTTGTCAATAAGAATACATTATTATAGAATTTAATCTATTACTAGATTCAATACAGCACCGAGCTGAACATCTTAAACTTAACAGCAAATGTCGCTGGCTCGCATATATATAATGTGACTAATCATAGCATGTGTCACGTATATGTATTTGGACTCGCGGAAAATATGCGAGCTGTCGCTCTTATACCCTTTAAGGTTGTAGGAAGATTTCTTCAACATTTAGTGTATAAAACTTCCTTTATGCGATTCACGCTCCTGGCTTTAACCTTTAAGGAACTTCAGGGATTCTTGTCTCTTGATTCTTATTGGTTTAAATCAAGTATCAAGTGAAGAATATAACTCCATTATATAAATCTTAAGTTTACAACTTTGATTCTAGTAGTATAAAGCTTTCTTTTACATTCTCGCTTGAGATGTGGAGTTCAATCACAATGTCAAGTATCATGCATTATTTCGTCATTCTTTAGGAACATTCTTTGGATAACTTGCTTATATCGCGTATTCTGACTTGTGGGTGCAATAAGAAAGTTTGAAATAAACATGAACCTGTTCCGACCAATGAATATGTTTAATCTTGGTTTTCTCAACCAAATGTATGATTAAACTGACAATTCGCTTGAATGATTGCTCATTTAATGAGAATAAATTTATTCTTACGATGATTCGCCCATCGAGGAAAGTAATATAGAATAGACTCTTTACTCCTCATGAATCACCATCCAGGAAAGATAAAATAGAGCTTTATACTCAACCCATGTATTCCACGTCTTATTTCATTTAAATGACCTCGAGTCATTTATTGAATATTTATTCATGTTGTCATTTGTATTCACGCATTTAGCTGCAATGCATCAAAAGTGGGTCTCTTGATATAACGAAGGATTAATACTGGATTGGTATCTCCTCACAGACCACTTGAATGCATTCCAAGTCACATATTTATTTTCACTATTTGTACTTCATAATGAGACTCTATATGTCTGATAAATTTACGCTATAGTGGATGGAAATAAATGCCGGCCTCCTTGCAGTTATGTACAAAATGAAGCTTACGTATCAACTTTGGATCTAAGTTAATTTATGTCTACTACAGTGACATAATACTAACTTATCTCTGAGGCGTTCAAAGTTTGTTTATCGACACAACTCTTGAGTTGTCTGAGTTGAATATGAACAAATTAATTTAAAGGTAGGTGTAGCAACCTTAACATGTGAAATTATTTGTTCTTTGTGTTTTGACCACGTTAAACCACGATCCTTTACTTGTATCGCTCAGCTAATGACACATCTAAAGGTTAGAATGAAATTATCTTGAATATATGAAATTGAAAGATCTCATCCATTTGTATTTTAACTTCATTAAGCACAATTCATAATTACCGTATCTTATGATGCGTTTAAGATTAGAATGATGTCTCATTCTTGGATGATATACTCTTTATATCGATATACGAAACTTCAGAGCTTGATAGTATTCATATGGTCCTTTCCGTACCATATCGACTCGATGTAATCATTCAATGACTCAAATCTTCAATTAAACTTTGTGGCCATAGCTGTCTGAAACACAATTTAGGCTAGCGGACTCATTAAAGTCTAGTAAGAGTCGACTTAGTTCATCTTTTCAAGATTATACTCAAGTCTTGTTCTGCTGTGCTTGTATGTAAAACATACAAACTTAATTTAGACTAGTAGACCTCCCACTAAGTCTAGTAAGAGTTGACTTAGTTCATCTTTTCAGATTATACTTTCGAGTCTCGTTCGAGTCATTATCCATGAAGTATTATTGATAGTTTGTTGTTCAAGATTGTCCTTTTAAAGAAGAGTAGAGTAATGTTTCCTTAATCGAGAATCACCTGATATGGAAGCGTGTAAGTCAACATGACATTCCTTTTACTCTTACGAAGTGCAAAGAAAATGGTTTAGAATCGGCCATGCTTCGTGGAGGATTTAAAATCGTGTGCTCTTATAATGTAGTCGCTGTCATTATACAAGAGCTCGATAACTTTCTTTGTATCTTGTCTTCAACTATTGCTATACTTGGCTCGTATCCGCCCAGTTAAATTATGTGAGTCAAAACTAGTGTTTTCGACACTAATAGCCTAGCCAAGACATTACAGCTTTGACAACAAATTATTTGAGATATGAGATTTAATCAAATCTCTCTTTCAATTCCTAAATGTTACTTAAAAACCTTCTTTCTATGCTTTAAAGTTCGAAATAATGAAGCGAATCATTAACTTCAACTTATAGTTCGATGTTCACTCCAACTGTGCAAAGTCTTGTGAGAACCGAATAAATAACTTTGCTTATTTAGTTTACGTACCATAAAACTTTGTTCCTGTGATTCATGAACCCGTGTTCATCGTATTAAAGAAACTAAATACCCGTCGCGTGTCTGAAATGTGACCTGACATTGAATCATTCAATAGTTTTTCTATTCGAGGTTATAAAAGAGATCAAACTATTATCATTTAAGACTTGTTTGGTGGCTAGAGACAATATGACATATTAGTATTTCATAAGCGTAAATCACCTTTAATTGAATCAAAATTAATTATACTTGATAATATCGTGAAACTTGTTCATGAACCAAAGTTCATGCAACGGATCGGCATGATTGAATCGAGTCTTAAATTTTTTGGTACATTTAAAGTTTTATCCTCTGATAGCATACAACCGATTGCAATGGTTGAAGATCACGTTAGCCAACACTTTGTATCCAACGAGTCATTGATTTCTCCTTTAACTTATTTTTATTTCACATTATAAAGTCATCGTTTAGTTTGCTTGATGAATGAGTGAATAAAATAGAAGTAAAACTTAATAATAACTAATAGGAAATATCTGCAGCTTAAAATACATGAGTGTAGTGCAAAACAATCCATACGTATTTACAAAATGAATTATAAATATAATACGTGCCCGAATCTCACAAAATGTACAAGGTATCGAGATCTCTGTCTTAAATCAGCAGCTGACACTGCGACATTTTGAATCGGTTATAATAATAGATTATCAACCAATTATGGCAAACTACATAACTCTTGTGTCGTTAGCATACTATTCGAATGCTACCCGACTTTTATCTCAGAGCAAACCGGTTAAGCATACTAATTAAACCAAAAATTACTTGGAATGATCATCAAAGCCCCGCGGCGTTAGTGGAAATCGACTTGACATGATCCGTTTCATATCTAGTCTGGCCTTAACACTGCCTTGTGATGTGTCGAATAATACAACCGATTTCCACAACTTTAAAATTGGCTTGATCGTTGCTTAAATTTTTAATTGGTGAGATTAATGTTGTTAACTTTATTTGACCATGCATAGATAGCACATATTCGAAACAACATCGCAACATGAAAATAAATAAATAACACGTTGAGATAGATATGACGCAAGTATATTACGTCGCCTTGAGTGAAATCTTGTATAAGTCTATGTGACACTTAACAAGTCTGTCTTGTGTCTTAATTTCCTTGGCTTTTACAAGTTCTCAATCTTGCGTCTTTGTGGATATGCTATCTTGATGCCACAGCAGCGGTACATCTGCTACTCACAACTGACAGAGCCGGCCTTACGAGGCTTGTGGGTAAATGAATCTGAGAATAAAAGAAATCTGGCTAATGAGTCGTTCTGGCATATCGTGCAGCGGACCGTAAAAAATTAAGCGAATTCGTATCTAAATACCTCCTTTCCATTTCCATAGCAATATATATGGGCAAAACATTAAAATATATAAATGCACTTAATATGCTATTAAATGAAATGAGATTAAATAATGTTATAATTGACTAATTAATTACCCATTATTTTACAATTAATTATCAATTAATGTAAATTTCAAATTTAAATATATTTCCACATGATTAATGATAATTATTACAATAATTATCAGCCACTTAAATCATGGAACAATTATACAAATAGTGTAACTCAAAATTCAAAATTTAAAAGTCGCCATAAAATATATTTTTAAAATTATCAATTAATGAAATAATTAGAAAGGGAAATATAAATCCAAATTTAATGTCATTCAAGATATATATTCAATTATCTTAATGATAAAATTTATGATTTAACATTTAAAACCGAGTAATAATTACCAATAAATTTTCAAACCAAAAATAATTACAAAATTATATTTAGGTTTTTTCTAAAATGGATAAGCGAACTTCAACGGCAACGCGACCTCGGCAATCCACGAAGCAAACGCTCATTTGGCAGTGCCGTAAATGCAGTCGATGGGCTCGTCGCGGTGGCGGAGCGTCAATTCCCGCCGCGGACGCGCCCCAGGGAAGGAGAAGGTCATGAGATTCGGCCAGATTTTTGTAATTCATTTGATTTTTTCAGTTTTCAGTTAATTGCAACTTTTGTAAAAAGCGATTTGGGCTCTAAAAAATTCAATAAATTCTAGGATTTTCTTGAACATCAACAATATCGGTATTGAGCAGTAGTGGTAGTTTATAAAAAACAACATAGTTTTTCGATTAAGCAAAAGCAATCCAGAAATTCAAGCAATTTTTTGGAGTACTAAAAAATTCAAAAATTCTGAAAACAAACTGGCATGAACCTCCAAGGGTCAAGAACACCGCAGTTTAATTTCGTAATTTCAAATTTCTAAACCTCATTTACATAAAATTAAGAAAATGATTCTACCTCAAATTAAAATGCAAGTGTCGATTTTTCGATTCGTGGAAACAATTAAATAAACATCAAATCATCAAAATCAATACATGAAATGATGATTCCAGCCATGTGAAACATATATAAAAATGGAGTTGATTTTTTCATATTATATATTCATCAATTGAATATCTGAAATCGTGAAATAATCAGTGTAACAATTATGTCAACCTTGTCAAAATTAGATAAAAAATATATGGCTTGAGTAGAACACGAGGCATTGTTAGAATCTAGTATGAATTTCATTTGTGATAAACACCAAATTCATACATCGGATCCCTCAAAATGATATAAATTAATAAAATCATATGGCAAACTTTATATATGAATCTGAGTACTACAGTCTTAAGCGAAGTCAATCTTCAAATCTTAAACCTCTTTGAATTCTATTATTTAGCACTTCAGAAAATAGTGCCTACAATCGGTGCACACCGGGGAGAGGTTGAATCCTACATGTGCTTGCTAGAACAAAAGGATTGAATTGGATGATAAAATGAAAAAAATTTCTTTTCATTTCTTGAGAAGCACACACGGCCCTCTTTGAAAATGGTAAACATTTCATTCAAAAAAAATGATAAAGACTAATCATTTTTCATCATTAGAGTAATGATTAGGTTTAATATATTATTATTAAACCTAAAGCTAACGAATAGTTATTAGACGGCCGTTAAATTTAATTAAACCGTTAAGTAAAATCAAACATAACAAGTTGTTAATAGTAGCTAGCAAATTCTTATGACTCAATAACTTCTCGAATTAATTCAATTGACTAATTAATTAATTAGGGGTTCATCCCATTCATATTTTACATTATCGATGTAAAATCCGATTGAAATGATAGATTGATTACAATCATTCGATTTAACAAATGTAGTTTAATTTAAATACGTGAAATATAATTCAGCGTCATTTGTATGTGTGTGACCTTCTAGGCTCGGATAATAGTAAGTTGTATAATAATAATAATTGACCAATTACTATTATTATAACGATTAATGGTAAGATCTAGCGATCATTTCATAGCCCTTAAATTATCATGAGAACGTAGTATTACTCTGATTACTAAGTTGAACACTAAGTTCAGTAATCACATTTAACTGACCCGATAAATGAATTGATACCACAATTGTCATGACGGGCATAAAGGAATCAATCTTCGTTGATTTCCAACAAATTCTTTCCTTATTTACTCGACCAAGGAAAGGAGGAGATAACTTTTGCCTTTCACAAAAGTGAATATAAAAAATGACAAGTTTCTTCTCCAAGAGGTGACCTTTATATAGGCACTTGGGCCCTAAATTTTAACCATCTCATAGCTAAAAGTCTACAGAGTTTGAGAGCCTGGCTTACCATTTTTTTATCGCTTGATGGGCTAGAAATAATTCATAACCTTTCGCTACTTGTATCCACAAAATCGGCGTCTTATGTTGAAGAGAACGATGCAGAAAGCGTCTCCCGCTTTATCCATTCCATTCGAACATGGGGTGATTTTCAACAATTGAAATTTTTGCTTGCGATATTCTCCATCTGATTATATTTTAAACCCCGGAGGTTTTAATTAAATTATAGTTCGATTTTGTTGTTGTTTGTGACCTCTTAGGCTCGATCGACAATACCAATATATTAATTTATGTTAACCGAACATCATATTAATATATAGATTATGAAGAGAACTGCAATGTATCGTAATTCTAATGTCGATCGAGTTTTACAATATATCAATTGTGCATGAATTAGCATATATCGAGAACTTATATGTTTAAATGTTATAATCGTTTGTCTGTCTAATTATTGGCATGCATATATTTATGAGATCTAATCACAATATTTCAGCGATAATATGTATAAAGCTGTTATTAATTATCCAAAAAACTAATGGAAGGAATAAAGTGGCCAAAATGATCAATGTTCAAATAAAAAAGTAACAAATCTTTTACTTTTCTCGATTTTGGCTCCAACATAAGTTGGTTGACCCAGTAATTTATTCGTTACCTGATATTTAACTTTGTACCTTATTTACCCTTCATTTAATAGTCATAAATATACAATTTTTAGTTATATATATTTTTTTAGCATTTTACCCTTTATTGAAAGAAATAAAAAATAAATAAATATTATATTTTTAGTCATAAGATATAATTTTTAGTTATAATAATTTTTATTCTTTCTAATATTAAATTATTAATTTTTCATATCGCTTAAGATAAAGTGATATATAAATAATAAATGAGATATATCTTTATAAGTTATTTTATCTTTTGTACAAATCGAAAGATTATACATCAAACATAAGTTATTGTTATCAAAACATATGAAAAAAAAATTAAATTTATAAATTATATTCAAAACGAAGTCAAAAACAAAATTGATCGCTATAAGTGACATAACATAAGTTAAGTATAGATTATAAGTTGAAATTGACACATAAGTTAAAAAAAATAAGCTTAGCCAAACGGCCCCTGAATGTTGACATTAGCTCATTGGTTATAGATAAGAACGAGATAGTAGTAATTTATTGTCTTAGAGCGGCGGCCTGGTAGTTAGTTTCCGTTAGACGTTCACGGTGGTTCGTTAACGATAATAAAATTTCCAATGTCTCAATTATCTTGCACCATCAAAACAATTGAGGCGAATCCCATGAAACCATTTCATAGAAATTCATTTATCTATAAAGCAAATCAATTTCGATTCTCAAACAATCCATATCATATAACATTATACTTCTCTTAGCTTATTTGTAACAATAATTCTAATTTTACGTATGTTACGAACAATGCTTATATTTTAACAATGTAAAATTAAGAAAATCTAAATTACATCCGCAAGAGTAGATAAATTGGTGTAGTAGGTGATCGATTCGGTCTTACCAAACAGCTTTTAGCGAAGTCACTATATATCTTATTGCTAGAAAGCAGTGTTAAAATTATATGAAATAGCCATTTTGCCTAAGTGAACTTCCACAAACACTACACTTATAAATAGAGGAGGGAGGCTAAAATAATTTCGCTCACTTGTTTTTTTAGCAGTCGTATTTAGCAGTCGAGGTATTACCTTGAGTTGCGATTTGCTTAGTAGCAGCTACAGGTCTCTAGGAAATCAAGAATGAAAATGGAGCATAAAGTCAGCCCAATTCAACCCTAGTCAACAGCATAATCTTTCTCATAGATTTTCCCACGCATTTCAGTTAACATGTAACGTTTCAGATCAAACCGAATTCTTAACTAACTCTACCACATTTAATCTCAACAAATTTTCCTCATTCATCAACGCTTTCAAACATTTCCTTGAGCATTTCGTAAGCTTCAAATCCTTACGTTTTTGGTTTTCGAGTCGAAACTTTAACCATTAACATATATTTTTAATTATACAGTCAAAATAATAATATCAAAATATGTTTAAAAACAAATCCCATTATATCGATTTTATATTGATTATAATAATGAATGAAAAATAATTCGTGGTCAAAACTTTGTCACCTAAATAAAATTTAGGTAGCATATGTTTTTTATTTTCTGGATATTTGCTAGTTCTACATCTGACATTTGTGAGATAATGCAGCGAAATAGTAGTTATAATTTTCATTTTTGTATTATTGCATTTAAGATTTTAAGTTTATTTATTTATTTATATTTTTATTTATTATTTTTTCATTCTTAATTGTTCACATTTTCAGTATTTGTAATTTCTAGCATTATAATCGATTAATTTAATATTGTAATGCGAAATTTGTTGACATGATCACTTTCATTTCACATTTCACTTTGATTCCGATATTGCATTTTTGTATGATTTTAGTTTATTTATTTATATTTTTCGTTATTTATTCGTTCTCAATTATTCACATTTTTCCAGTTAATTAACTGCTATTTAAAGTTCTAATGCTAGCTAGTTTTTATAGAATTTATTTTGAGTATTTGTACCGCTACAATTATAATCGAATATTGTAATGCGATTTTTTTGACATAATCATTTTCACTTTGATTGCGATGTTGTTGAGTGCTGATGGTTATAATTCATGTTTTAGTTAGCACATTGTGGAATAATCGAGCATTCCATGCTTTGCTTGTTCAGTTCGATCGTTTTATGTGCGTCCTTGAGTAGAATGAGTTCATAATGATTTATTTTGTTTTTTTCCTATGCAGTGGTCAATTAGTTATGAATTATGAATATTCATTATTATTGGGGGGTTCGAGTTACCACATTGTGGAATAATTGAGCATTTCATGCTTTGCTTGTTCAGTTCAAGCGTTTATGTGTGTCCTCGAGTAGAATGAGCTCCCTCGATAATGATTTATTTTGTTTTTTCCTATTCAGTGGTCAATTAGTTATGAATATTCATTATTTTTGGACTAGAATCTATGTTTGAGTTACCACATTGTGTAATAATTGAGCATTCCATGCTTTCCTTGTTCAGTTCGATAATTTTATGTGTGACCTCGAGTAGAATGAGCTCCTTCGATTTTGATTTATTTTGTTTTTCCTATGCAGTGGTCAATTAGTTATGAATATTCATTACTAGTGGACTGGAATCTATGTTTGATTTACCACATTGTGGAATAATTGAGCATTTCATGCTTTGCTCGTTCAGTTCAAGCGTTTGTGTGTCCTCTAGTAGAATGAGCTCCCTCGATAATGTTTTTTTTTCTTCCTGCTTTACTATACAGTGGTCATGAATTATGAATATGCATTATTATTGGACTATATATGCAAATCTCAATGTTCTTTGATTTGTTCCATTGTTTGACTTTATTGCTTCATTGTTCTGAGACTTCTCGATTTCTGTCTCTTGTTTGTTATCAGTAGACTGAAACCATGAATCCAATGTTATTTACTTGTTGCATTATTTGATGTATATTGATTCATTATCTGAGACTTCTCGATTTCTCTATCTTGTTTCTTATCAGTAGATTGAAGCTGTGTGGCCAATATGGACAAGGTAGACTTCCTTTGCTATCTTTTAATTTCTTTGTGTATGCACAAATGAAATAGTGTTTGTGTCGATAATGGCAGTATGAAAAAGTTGAAAAGATCGGTGAAGGGACATACGGAGTGGTATACAAGGCTCGTGATCGTGTGACTAATGAAGTTTTTGCTTTAAAGAAGATCAGATTAGAGCAGGAAGATGAGGGTGTGCCAAGCACAGCTATTAGAGAGATTTCTCTTCTGAAAGAGATGGAACATGGGAATATTGTCAGGTAACCTGGGCGGCTCGGCCATTATGTGTTGGTATGCTGTTTCTGCAGAAGCTCATATTTATAATTTTGTATAATGGTTCAAAATTTCTTTCAGATTCATATTTGATGCCAACTACTTTCTGTGGTGATGTCAGTGGAAAACAAATTTATTTCTGTCGTCTGTTGATTGCCGAAGAAATATCATATCCTTGACTAGGACATCGATAGAAGATTATATTCTGAAGCTTTTCCTGTTGTAGATAACTTAAGTATCGGAGCTGTACCATTATGGGATGAACTAGCTTTGAAGAACAGCATTAGTTTTCAAGTTGATAGATGCATTTGGATTTAGCAGAATTTTAATTCAGTGGGTTGATAATTTAATTGGTGACTACTCTTATATATAATCATAAGAACCATTGAAATTGCACAGACAAATTATGTGGGTATATCCGAATCAATTTCTACTTAAATATCAAAACAACTTTGATGGAGTTGAGTCAAGGAGCTTAAATCCTGAATTTATCTGAAATATATTTGAACTTTTGAAGGCTCAATGTGATGTTCAATTTAATTTTAATCACTTGTCAGGCTAGATTTGAAGTTTTCTAGTACTTCAGTGAGGCCATTACATAGAATATGAATCTGTGTAAATCATTATCTTGGCTTTTGAAATTTGTTACTGTGATGGATATTCTTATACTGAACAATTATTTCTCCTTAATATTCCAGGTTACACGATGTTGTACACAGTGAGAAGAGATTGTATCTTGTATTTGAACACCTGGACTTGGATTTGAAGAAACACATGGATACGTGCCCTGAATTCTCAAAGGATCCACGCATGATAAAAGTGAGTTGCCTCTTTCTGCTTCATGAAGGTTGGTAAAGATCATTTTCCAATATATTATATTGCTTAAAATCCAACTAAAATTATTATTTCCTGCGAGCAATATTGCTTTTGCTATTGAGAGTCCTTCTCTTATTCTATTAAAAATTATAATAACTTTCCTACATTCATTTCCAAAATCTGACAAAAGTGGAAATATTTTCATGTTGACCTATATGCTCAAGTGAGTGGTAGTTCAACCTATGAATTTCAAGAGTAATCCCATAGCATGACTTTCTGTTTTCCTTACATTTCCCATGGTTATGTTAGACACTTAGACTTAAGAAAGAGCAAATTTATTAGTAGCATAATGCAGGAGGAATATGCTGACCAACCAGAATATACTATAGCATCTTGGTATTCAGGACGGAGTCATTCATGTGCTTCTGCACAAGAAGGAAGTAATATTCCTTTGTTGTCGTAGTCCAGCGCTTAAGGTGCCAGTTCAATCAGTCTAAAACAATATCTTCCATATCGCAGAGGTTTCTTCATCAAATACTACGTGGTATTGCTTACTGTCACTCACACAGAGTTCTGCATCGAGATCTGAAACCCCAAAACTTGCTCATAGACCGTCGTACCAATGCCTTAAAGCTTGCAGATTTTGGATTGGCTAGAGCATTTGGTGTACCTGTCAGAACATATACTCATGAGGTACATATATTCTCAGTTGTCCTTGTTGTTTATGCTGCTGCAGAGGTTTATCGAATGATCTTATTCATGCCCCCCTTCAAAAAGTTTAAGCAATTCAGCATTTGATGAATTAACTTCAGTTCTAGTAATATTGTCAAAAAGCACCAGAAAGTGAAGACTAAATTAGAGCATTGAGTTTCCAGTTTTGTTATTGGCCAAATCAGGTCAATAGCGACATTTTTGCATAACCTCCTAAATAGAGCTATTAGGTTCAGAAGTAGAACTGTAAGAATGCGTTCAGATTTGATCGAACAATATTGTTGATCTATATACCACAACCTTTATATCTCCCTCCTCTTTCAGGTTGTTACGTTGTGGTATCGGGCACCTGAGATACTGCTTGGATCTCACCACTATTCTACTCCAGTTGATCTGTGGTCAGTTGGTTGTATATTTGCAGAGATGGTGAACCAGCGGCCATTATTTCCAGGAGATTCTGAGATTGATGAACTCTTCCAGATCTTCAGGTTTGCTTTACCTTTGTCTTTTGTTTTAGCCATTTTGTTGCTTTATTTTTCCAGGCAAGTTTCATGACGTGCTTTGTATACTAAATATAGTTTTCCTCTGTCAAGAATACAAGATACACGGATTACCCTTAGTTACTTCTTGATTAGTTATATTGGCTTTAATCAGTCAAAGTGCTATTCAATTTGTTTTGCGTCCTATTTACTTTTAGTTTTTTTTATAAAGGCAATTGTGATAATCTCCGTGTGTTGAGAAATTTAGTGGTTATTTTCCTTATGCTAAAGTCTAAACTTTAGCACCTCCATTTCCTTATATAGTTTTTTTTTTCTTTCCTATCGTTGCCTTGCTTTTGAAGAATTATGGGCACACCAAATGAAGAGACGTGGCCTGGTGTGACTTCTCTACCAGACTTCAAATCTGCCTTTCCAAAGTGGCCTCCTAAGGTGATGCGTCTCTTTTTCGTAGTTAAACCTTTTCATAGTCTATGTTGATATGTATAAGATCTTGGTTAACTAGGATTTTCTGTGATACTCCCAATATTGCAGAACCTTGAAACAGTTGTCTCTGCTTTGGATCCACCTGGTCTTGATCTCCTTCGTGTAAGTTCACATTCTAATTGAAATTGATGTCGAAATTCTTAATTCTCTTCTGTTAAAATATAACTTATGGTATGCATAAAATTGTTTTGTAGTTAATAGCTGATTTTTCGCGTGCTTCATCTGATAAATTATTTCCTGTTAAATCATTACTGCTCTCAAGTCCCATATATTTTTCTCTCCTTATATTTCTCTGTGTCTCGCTAATACTATTTAATATAAATTTCAATGTTGATAATATTTTCTGCTGCAGTACTTGGTGCCTTAAAATCAGAAGTACCTCCCAATCACTTATATATAGTAGATATAATAATATATTTTCATATTTGGTTACTGCAGTTTTGAATATTTTGTTGCTTCCTAATACCAAATAACCATCGCAGAAAATGCTATGTTTGGATCCCAGGAAGAGAATCACTGCAAAAAGGGCCCTTGAGCATGAGTACTTCAATGATATCGGTTCTGTCCCTTGATTCGAGCATCTTACTTGTAATGACCTAAATGTATATGACTATATGGTGAATCTACGAAGTGCGTTATTCTGTGAGATATTTTGCACTTCTTCTGTTTCCTTAATTTCTTCAACTACTTCATTAGTTGAAGGCTTGTTAGGTCTCATCCTTGCTATTAATTCATTTGTCCATACTGGGGTTACTTTTGTAATATCAACAAGATGATAAGACAATATTGGCATGTATCTTAATGCTGTAACTGTCTCTGATTCTGTCTCTGTATTTGAATCAGCAGAATCTCTAGAATTTGTGCATCGACAGTTCCCATCAAACTTATTTTCCGAGGTTAAGTGGCATTGGTGTTTGTTGCTCCTGGTTTCACCTCATGAAGAGGATGCTTATAACGTAGATCGACCTCGAGTACATTTCTTGTACGTTATCTTGATGGTGTTGTTCACCTTAAGTTTAGACGTCGTCGAGTATGCATGTAATGCAGGATAAGAACTCCTAGTGAATTTACACATTATTAAGTTGCTGCATGAAATGCATTATATGTTTGGATTAGATTCCATTTGGAGAGAGTTGAAAAAACACTATCTCATTGAAAGGTTCTATACATCTGCTCTTTCTTTAACGTTATGAATTCTACAGAATATGAGAATACGATGATTCTTTCTACATTTTTTGTATTGTATACAATGTAACTGAAATAAAATAATAGATGAAATTGAAGTATATATTGAATATCATTATAACATGAAGTTGTTGCCAATATTACGATACAGACAGTGGATACCAATAACTTATTCAATACCATATGTTTTATTCAAGTAAACAATCATTAGTTAGCCTACTAAAGTATGTAAGGCCTTCAATATTTGGAATCCATTCCTTAGAGATAGCTTCGGTAAACTGGAGTGTACATGCAGCTCTCAGCGAACTTGTAGAGATCTCGAGGGCGAGGGAGACGTGAAGCAAGACCTGAAAATCAAAGGGCGTTTATATATATTTCTCAGTGAAGACAGTGAAGGACTATTAGATTTGAACTTCAACTTGAAAAGCTTAATGATATTTGCATATCTTACCAAGTTCATATGCTTTTGCAGCTACCTTAGCTGCAACATGAGCTGAAATTTGTCTAATATTTGTAAATGGTGGATATATAAGTCCCTTTTTGTAGTTTTCCTCTGTCACTTGAGATGCCAACGCTTCAGCTGAAACATGAAGAAATATTATCGGTCAATTAACTTTATACAAAATTTACTATTCAGATTTTCTGGTTCTATCAAGTCATCAGTTTTGAGGCAGGAATTCACCGGGCATACCTTGGTTTATGGTAACACATTCGCCTTGAGAATGCAATTTTTTTTAGATAGATATTCGAATTTATGATCGTCTCACGAGTTCTATGCATGATTTAATGTAAGTGTAAACCCATGATATACTTACAGGCTGCAAGAAGCAGATCATCGTGCACGCGAATGGTACCGGACATGATTAAGCCAAGACCAAAGCCTGGGAAGATGTAGGCATTGTTTGACTGAAAGATTACAGAATTAAAAACCTCAGAATTAGTTCAACAAAGCCAAACACACCAGAGGGTTAGCAATATTAATGCTATATTTGATTGTTTAGATTAACACCTGCCCAGGAGTAAAAACTTTTTTCCATTTGTATTCTGGGATCAAATGAACTCACTAAAAGATTGCGGCCCTACAATGTGGTTTAATTCGATGCAAAGCGAAGAAAATTGATAAATAAATCTTACTCCATGGGAAATGGAAACATAATTTAGAGCTGAAAAATATCACCGAGTAAAATTTTAGTTTACCTCACTCCATGTATAAGCTTCTTCTGCAGTACATTCTGATTGTGATGTTGGGTTCGATAAAGCAAGGATGAGAGGTTTCTGTATAAATTTGTTTTCATTATGAAAATATAATGTGGATTGAATTGTATAGTTTTGAAGGGGAAAGACGAGTTCTTCGATTGAAGAAGAGCGAGACCTCATTGATGGATGCCATGGCTTCAATAACTTCTTTCGTAAATGTCTTTCCAACACCTGAGGTTCCTATTAGAACTGTTGGCTTTATAGCCTGTGGCAGAAAATAATATATTTTCAATAAGATGAATATAATTCTGATATAAAGTTCATTAGTCACCACTTTCTTACTTTTACTGCCTCTAAGAGTCCTTTAACTGGTTCATGCTCATGAGCCCATGGTTGTTTGAAGTGCTGAAGTGTATCTTTGCGGGATTCGACTATCAATCCCTGAGAGCATCAATAAAATAGCAGTAAACAAAATGTGGAGAATGCATTGTCGTCATGGAAACAGAACATAGTAAGCGTTAGATTAGGGTTTTAGAGCAAATAATTGTACTTTTCTCTGTAGTTATGAATCTACCTTTGAGTCAACAAGCCAAACCCTCCTACGACATTGCTCAACAGGATCGTTGGTCTGTCAAATGGAAGGAGATGAAGTTGATTAGAAAGATAGACATTGCTCAAGAGAGCAGGTGGTGAAGTTCGAGTCATACTTGTTTGGATATCTCAAGTGCAATAAGCTCAGCTATACCAGTGCCAGCCTTCACAAGCAGGGAGAATTAGATTAGAAGTGAAAAACAAAATAGTTGTCTAGCTTAAAAGAGATAAATACATCTGATGCAATAGTGAGAGCAACCAACTTAGAAACTTTAGTATCCTAAGACGGCTTGAAAAACGACACTTAGTATTGCAGCTAAAAACTCAAAACGGAATGTACTTACCTCTCCTGCACCGAGGAATAAGAAGGTATGATCTGCTAAAGTCCCACCAATAAGCTTTAGGGATGCTAGAAGCCCTGATAAAACCACAGATGCTGTGCCCTGGAAGAAGCAAATAGCTTAGTAGGGTTCAATTCATGAGAACAAAGTTTTAATAAAGTAACTACCTGAATATCATCATTAAACGCAAGATGAGATGAACGATATTTTGTCAGCAACTCAAAGGCATTGTGGTTCGCAAAATCTTCGAATTGAAATATTATAGTACATTTGATTAATAAACTGGAACTAACTGTTCATCACTACTTTACAAACAACAAAACTCAAATGATAAAGTAGCAAGCTCACTTGAATGAGGATTTTCTCGCCATAATTTTGCTTAACTGCTGTCATAAACTCCTCTAGAAGCTCAGCATACTCCTATGTACAAAACCAGAAAAGATGAGCCAACTCAAGCTATGGAAATTCAAGATATTGACTAACAACGGAATTTTTTATATATACAAATCCAGCAAGTACTAAGGCGAAACAAAACGAGCATACCTGACCAGTTGCCCTTTTGTGTCTGAGTCCAATGTAGAATTCATCTTCCAACAACTTCTTATTGTTGGTTCCGACATCTATGGTAATAGGTAAACACTGGAATGGTGGAAAAAAAGGGGAAGGTAAGCTTAAGTGCCCACTTCAAATATATCCTCAAGTTACTCATAACAAGCCTTATCTTGCAAAGTAATGCATTTAAGCTTACAGCCGAGGGACGGATTCCTCCAAGAGCAGTGTACAGAGCAAGTTTCCCAACAGGAATTCCCATACCCTGCATTAAACTCAAAGGTATTGAGACCGGCTTTAGATTTAATTCCTAAGAAATTTGTTGAGAAATTCGCTTTCAGAAGAGAACCAAGCAATGATATATACCTGGCATCCGAGGTCTCCAAGCCCTAATATGCGCTCTCCATCGGTTACAACAATGACTTGAACAGACTTTTCAGGCCAATTCTTCAATACCTCAAGGATCCTACCCCTGAAAGTACAACCACGTAACTTTCAATCATAACATCATGGAAAAGATTTGATAAAGAACAACAACTCTGCTTATGTAAGCTAAATCGATGAATCATATCTACTGAATAAAAAGACAAAAAATATACATACTTCTCTTTCAAGCTAATGTATAGTCCCTGAGGACGCATGAATATTTCGCTATATTTCTGGCATGCCTCACCCACTACTGGAGTGTATACAATTGGAAGCAACTCTTCAACATGATCAATGAGAATTTTGTAAAACAGCCGTTCATCTCTCTCCTACAAATTTAGGAAAAGAGCGTCAAAAACTATACCTAGATGAACAAACTCTTTTTTTCGGTTAAACATTTGAGAATCCATTTTAATTTTAGGTGCTTCGTGGGCAGAAATTCTATTTTTCTTTTACAGAAATACTCGTTGACCTTATATGGAAACTCATCTGTAAGTAATCACTACTCGAATTAGTTCCTTAACCATGGAGAAATATCTTAAACCAATCGTATCAAGCTTACATACATATAAATCTAAAATGTGAGCCACAAATCCATATAAATCCACTGATCCTCAATACTTAAAACCATTTAATCTTAATTTTACTTGTCTCATAAGGGCAACAAAGGAGTACCTGAAGATCTATCATTGCAATATATTTATGCAACGGAACATCATATTGTCGGATAATGTGCATAAACCTCTTCACCTGAAACCAATATAGCCAAACATCGATATGCATTGCATCGAAATTTGTTGTCCAAAGTCAAGAACCAATCTATGTTAGATGATTCTCAGATTACCTGAAGGTCTTGAGAGAACGTGGCTGGAGGGAGCAAACCTCTCAAGTAATGAGCATCTCTCTCTTTCTCAGTAAAGGCAATCCCTTTGTTGTGGTGTGGGTCACGGATCAAAGCATGTCCACTGTAACATCAAAGATATATGAAAGAACACGTGAACTGAAGTATTGAACTAAGTTTAACATCGTCTTTGATGATCAATGAAAGACCAATCTGGATTAATGCCAAATTTAAGCAAATTATACTAAAGCTACCACCTTTTGATCTGAGTAAAGCATACAATTATTCTCCTACATAATTCTATTAGAAACCACAATTTTTTTTTCCAATTTTTCAATCATCTAATTATATTGTCGAAGTACCAACGTTTCTCATTCACTGTGAAGTAGTAGATAGTCTTTGCACTTCATCTCTGATCAATTCGGAAACAGTCACTGTAACATAGGGGTAAGACCGCGTGAGTGCGTGACCCCCTACCCCGCTTAAGCAGAGACTCTTTAGAGGCATTGCGGTATGTTATTGTATTTATATTGTCGAATCCTAAAAAATAAACTGAAATTAAGTGAACACTGAAGCACAAAACAACCCCAAAATGAGATTTAGCAAATAGTAGCTGAGACTGAGAATTGAATAATTAGCATTACCTAGCAACAGTCATAGTCCATGGTGTGATGGGCTGATCCTGAGAAGCCAAATCCTCACCATACATATCCTCCACACCACCAGCCACATTCAAATCAGTAACAGCTTCATCAATCTCTATCTTCTTCAATGTTCCCTCTATTACTTTGTCTTTGACCTTTCTGTCTCCTCTGTGCCCTCTTCCTAATACACTGCAAGCCTTCTTCTGCCAAGGACACAAACTGGAAACCAACAATAAACAAAACTGACAACTACCCTCAACCCAGAAACGCACCAAAAATTTAACACTGTACTAAAATTCTTGTCTTTTAAATAAAAAATACGATCTTAATTAAGGGCACTTATCATTGCAAGAACTCAAATCCGGAACTTCCTCATTTGCAATAAATATCCCGTGACAACTAGCCTAACTCTACTACCCTAGTGGTTAAATATGTTCACTAATTAAGCTCATCTCTTTTGCTATCAAAATGACATACACCGAGCTGTTAATATAAGTTATAACTAAGAAAACCATGAAAGATCCATATTTTATTGCATAAAATCTTGAAAAATTCACCCCTGTTACAATATTAAAGATATGTAAATCATTTATCTGTTTTGAGTCTAAACTGACAACAACCTTCAAAACAAAAACACACTAAGAATTTAACACATAAAATCTTGAATTTTCTTATTGCTTCTACTATCACAATAACATGCACCAAGAAAGTTTCATATGTTTTGTTGCATAATTACTTAAAATAATTCACAACTTCTTACAATGTTAAATTCTTGAAGATATGGAAAGTATTTATTTAATTTGAGTGTAAACTGGAAATTTGAAGTACTACTAAATAAATGTGACAACATACCAATATGTTGGCTCGAATTGAGAACATTATGAATTTATGATATGAATATTGTAGTGGGAATGGTTTCAATGCAATCAGAATGAGAAAGTACTAGATTTGTAAGATAAGTTGTTCAGTAGTACTAATAGATATGGTCTCTGAAGATTGAGTCATGATAGGAGTCTAAAAACTCGATATAGAAGACAATAATAATTATCAAATTCTCACACTTTGAGTTGCATCATATATAGACATACTATACAAGAGTTATCAATTATCATAGCAGTGTCAATTAATGACTCTCATAACCATGTCGAACACTTGTACCAAAATAACACTTTTAAAGCAGTAGCGAGTGTCATTCGAGTGTCAGGTACTACTCATTCATCACTCCAGCATATCTGCTGTATTTTTTATTTAACTTTATTTATTCATATATATAATTATTAAATTTAATAATACAATAAATAATATTATAATTTTAAAATATATATTTTAATAATTTTAATATTTTAATTATTTACCCAAAATATTTTAATAATTTTTTAATATTTTTTTATTTCATATATATTTAAAAGTATATTTTAATAGTATATATTTTGAATTTCAAAATCCGTAATATTTTAATACAATAAATAATATTAAATTTTTTAAAAATAACCATAATATTATTCATCACTCGAACTTGAGTACATACATAATAAGAAAACATACATAAATTGTGAAAACATCTGATAAAACATAGTTTTATGAAGGATCAGGATTCTTGAAAATCAAAAGAAAAGTGATTAAAGAAGAATAAAAGGTGTAAAACTTGATTTTTTGTGTCTGAGTAACCTGAGCACAGTCTCTGTTATAGAGCTCGAAAAATAAAAATAGTGGTGTAATTTTTTTTTTTTTGTAGTGTCTGAAAAAGCAATTTAAAATGAGGGGAAAAAAACCAACTGACCTGTTGGCGCAGCGTGTGGCCTTGTGCGGCAATTGCGGCCGGACAAATGGCGCGAGCTGGCGATCCGCTTTTTTTTGTTTTTTATTTCTTGTAAGACAATGAGGGTGTTAAAATCGGTTGCTCGGGACAAATTTTGATCCGGTCCCTTTGGTGTTAAATTTATTATTTCAGTGATCTGGCGTGAAATGATCACTCTTGTACAATTGATCACTTAATAGCATGCTTTCAATCACGCTTATTCACGCATACATGATAAGTTATAAGACTTCCGTAGGATTATCGGATCCTGGCAGATAATTTTACACGAAGGTCGAGTAAAGATTGGGACTAGTAACTCCCGATCTTCTCCCGAACACAACTGACAGTACACTAACAATAGATCTGGACATAGGTCGGGACCTGTAACTCCCGACATATATTTCAAACTACGTAAAGTCGATAAGCTATTCAATCACCCATAGGCGAAGGTGGTCTACAAACGACGAAGCTTGTCCACAGAAATATGAACGAGTAGTTGCGGAGATTTGGATTAGAACATCAGCCAATCGATCACTTGGTAGAAATGAATTGAGCTTGAAGCTTTTCAGCTGCTTTTCCTTGAACAAAATGAAAGTGTCTCGATATATGTTTGGTGCGGCATAGAACCTGATTCGCGGGGCAGATACATGCTTGCAAATTATCGCTTCCCTGAGATGAGAGGCTTGGATGGAGTGCAACTCACCTTGAAAGAGAGACCAACCATGATAACTCGTATTTCTGGTCGGCTAAAACTGTATTGATTAAATTAGAGGACACAGCCACGGTTCGCTACTTTTGGGCCTTCAGAAATTAAATTATACCTAGATACCGCAAACATATGCCATTAGGAAACGTCGATCAATAAGCGAGAACCATGATCGGCGTCACACAAAAGGCACGAATGTGATGTAAGTATTTGGGAGCAATAAGGAGACCCGTATCAGTGCTTTAACATAAGCGGAGAAAACGTTTCCCAGAGAAAGTGGGAAGCTTGAGGGTCATGCATATGTTGACATACTTTGTTCACGGCGAAGGACAAATCAGGACGAGTAAGTGTGAGATATTGTAGAGAGCCGACAAGTTGGCGATAGAGAGTTGGGTCTGGGGAAGCATCACACGAGGGAAGCTCGGCGGAAGTGGTCGACATATCAGTTCTAACCGGCTTGGAATTCAACATATTGGCCTTAGTTAGAAGATCAACCATGTGTTGA
Source organism: Lithospermum erythrorhizon (assembly GCA_019722365.1). Classification (NCBI taxonomy): domain Eukaryota; kingdom Viridiplantae; phylum Streptophyta; class Magnoliopsida; order Boraginales; family Boraginaceae; genus Lithospermum; species Lithospermum erythrorhizon. Next base: position 118,903 of record JADFUC010002243.1, read on the forward strand.
CGCTGGGAGATGAGAAGACTTTCATCGGATTGTTTGATTGCTTCGATACCCAAGAAAAAACTGAGATTTTGAGATCATAATTAGCAAAACCTTGTAGAGAGCAACAATAAAGGTAATAACGAGAAGATTGATTCCCAGTAGCGAATATCAATAAACTAGCATGATTGAAATTTGTTCCCTTTCAATAGATAAACAAAGAGGTATCTGCTTGGGATTGCAGAAACCCATAAGATAACAAGAACTCTTGTAGCGGTGAAACCCGAAACCCAGATTGCTAACCCCGATCCATACAATGATTTATTTAATGCACACAAAATGGGGAACTCGCTCATCAACAAAGCCGAGGCTGAACCGTATACAACTGTTTCATTTAAAGTCCCGTAAAAGGCATTTTGAATATCAATTTGGCGAATAGGCCATTGAAAAGAACAACAATAGAAAGAATAGTACGAATGGTTGCAGTTTTAATAACATGACTAAATGTATCAGTATAATCAATACCTTCCACTTGATGATTACCTTTGGCAACTAATCGAGCTTGTCGACGTGCAACATGGCCAGTGGAGTCTGTTTAAACCCTAAAAACCCAGCGGCGACCTACAACGTTCATAAGGCGGATGCAGAGCAAGAGTCCAGGTTTGAGTGCGAAGCATAGTAATTTCTTGGCCATGCATTCTTCTCCGAATGGGACATTTGTTAGCTTGTGGCCAGTCGGCTGATCTACTTCATGGTAATCATGAGCATGGGATGGGATGTGAGCTTTTTAAGAGATGGCTTGCGATGGGGTCGAAGGCGCATAGAGTGGGTGTTGAGGGGATTTCTGGTGGTATGAGGTTGAGTAGAGGAGACCGGGGAGGGTGCAGTAGGGTGAGTGGGAGAGGGTTGAATGGGTGAGTGGATGGGTGAGACATTGGTCGGGAGAATTCGCATGAAAAGGAAGGGAGGCAGGTGAGGTGGGGTTATCATGTGCATGGGGAAGAGCGTGGTGTCTCGGCGGAGTGCACATGTTGAATCTGGGTGTAGAGGCAGGCGGCCAGCCGTGCCGGGCTGCTCTACGGATTATCACGTCTGAGGTTGCCTGAGGCTACTGGCAGCGTCTTAAAGAAAAATAATATAAATTTTTAATGAATTTGACAATGTACATACGTTTAGATGCTAAGTCCATACAGACCCGTGATGCATCAGGCGCTTACAAAATAAACAAGGTGATCTAAGCAGGCATTTATAATGATTATATGAATAGCGAAATACGGATAAACGCCAAACACTAGCTAGCGGAGGAACGAGTAATCAGGAACTCTTTTAAAAAGTAATTCGAAAGGAGATAACTTTTGATTAATGGGAGTAGGTAAAATATTAATAAGGAAAACCGACGTTTCAAAAGCAACATCCCAAAATGACAAGTCTAAAGACGAGTGAGCCGAGGCGTGAGACCCATTAGCCAATGATATGACGGTGGCTCATTTCGACCCATTGTTCGTAGGTATGAGGACACGAGACTCGATGTGCGATGCAACTTCACAGAAATATTTCTTGCATAGACGATACTCGCTACTGATAAGTTTTTAAGGCTTTAATAGGCAAATTAAATTGGCATTCAACAAAGACTCAAAATTGTTTAAAAATCGCAAGAGCATCGGATTTATTAGTTAACGGATAATACCAAATATAACGAGAATAATCATCAACAAAGATAATGAAGTATCGAGTGCATTAATTCAAATTGAGGTGCGAACCCATAAATAGGAGAAAATAAATTTCAAAATTTGATCTTCTTTATTACTTAAAGATAGAGAAATTTTGATAAAACATGACGGACAAAAAGTACGTAAGCCCGGCTTCAATTTAAATTAGAACTCCAATTAAACTGACTCGCTAAGTCCCTAAAAATCCGTCATGCGGGTGAAACAAACCTATGGTGCCAAAAATGACAACATGACTCGGAAGCGGCGAAGAGTGAGCTGCAGGAGAAAGAGCGCCTCTTGGCCCAGGAGTGAAAAATAAGAAAGTCCATTCCTACTCGTTCCTGAAAGTAGAGGGCGACGTGTTGTCTGGTCCTTGATAAAAAAAATAAGAAGGGTGAAATTCAAAAAACGTATTATTATCTTTGCAAAAATTTTGGACGGAAGCGATAGATTTTAGGCCGGTACGTGTAATGCATTTTTTCAAAAAAGAGCGTTGTGGTATAGGAAGAAGAATAGATGCACAGCATGTCCGATGAGAACTCTTTGCCAGCTGCCAAGTCGTCGGATCAATCACGGGTCGGGGTGGTTAAATCTTGGTAGCCGGGGAGATATGGTGTGTGGCACCGGTGTCGGTAGCCATGGTGCGTAGTGAGCGGGGCTGGGCCAGTAGAGTGAAGGGGTAAGGGTGCTTTCGGTTATGTCAATGGAGTAAGCAGGTGAGCTTGGCTTGTGGTTCTGAGGAAGCGATGTAGACTATTAGCGAGATGTAAAACGGACTTCATAAATGGAAGCTTTTCGGTTCTGTCAGATTAGTGCCAAGAAGACCGAGAGCGCCTCTTATCACAGTGTCGCCCAGTGACCGGCCCCTCGGTTGAATCGGCCCTGGAACGAACGGCCTCTTCCTCAATTCGGGTTTCGATCTTTGGAAGCAAAGACAGCAGATGGTGGTGGAGTGGGAAGAAGCCCGTGAGATGGAGGTGGGATCGGATCCGGGTTCACAAACTCATGAGTGAGAAGATAGTTATGAAATTCTTCAAAAGTAAAATTGGACCCTCGAGAGACCATTGAAAATTTGAGATCTTTATAATCTTCGCGCAAACCTCGGAGAATGTAAATCAGGAAGACATCTTGAGGAGGCTCTTTTCCAATCGCCGCTAAAACGTCATAAGTAACCTTGGCATGCTTGAGATATGCCGAAATAGATAGATTGTTCTGCTTAAGCCCTATTAATTGATCTTGGAGACACATTTGACTAGTAAAGGAGGGATTTGCGAGGGCTGATTTGAGCGCTACTCAGATAGCATGTGAGGAGGACTTGCCGACGGCTAATGGAATGATTTCTTCGGAAAGAGACTAGATAAGAAGACTCATGATTAATTGATCTTGTTGAATCCATAATTCATGGGCTGGATTCGGCACAAATTCACCATTGGGAGTAGAAAGGTGCGATGGAGGACATTGAATGGTGCCATCGACATAACCATATAGACGTTGGCCGCGAAGAAACGATTCCATTTGAGTAGACCAATTGCGATGATTGGTATTGGTAAGTTTGATAGATATGAAGTGGTGAGCATGATTAAAGGGGGTAAATGGTGGGGGATTATAGGAAGTGGCCCAGGCGTGGTGAATTAGGCGATGGTATTGGTGTTGTGGCGATTGGAGGGATCAGTGTAGTCATGATGGTAGAAAGGGTCGGGAGAGAGCGGGATGGGCGTGGGTGAAGTGGAGGTGGGAGGTTGAGGGAAGAAGTATCGTGCAGTAGTGGTGGTGCCAAGCTAGAAAATTGAGGGAGATCGCTGGGTTGCGAGGAAGAGACCGGTAAACCGCTCGATACCATATTGAATATAAAAACTCAATATAGAAGACAATAATAATCACCCAAACTCGCGCTTTGTGATGTGAGTTGTATAAATGTATATAGACATACTATAAGAGTTATCAATACACTCAACTACCTATACATGATAAGTCATAAGACTCCTAGAGTTATCGGATCACAACAGATAATTTTACACCGAGAGGTCGGGAGATAGATCGGGACTAGTAACTCCCGATCTTCTCAGGCTGTAGCCCAACGATACAACAATAGACCGGGACAGATTGGGACCTATAACTCCGACATATGTCCGATTCTGTAGAGATAACTATTCAATAGGAGATAGTCACGGTATTTGTGGAATTTTGTGATAATTCTGGAATTTCAAGATTTCATTTCATCAATTCTTTTTAACGGTTTTGGATAGTGTGTTATATTTTATGAAATATATGATAATGTTTATTACGTATTCTTGACATTAATATGTTAAATGTTTCATTTATGTTTATAAATTAATTTAAAAATTAAATTCATGTCATTTTGGTAATAAAACACTTATAATTGAGTAATATCACATAAAATATACTCCTTCAGTTCCTAAAAGATTGTCCACTTTTGACTTTTTGATAGTTTTACTTTTTCAAGTTTGACCTTAAATATTTTTGTTTTTGTTGTATAATATTTTATGAAAACTATATCAATGAAAAATATATTTTAAATTTTTTTTATTGATATATTTTTCTTTAAATATAATAAAAAATATTTAAGGTCAAATTTGAAAAATTAAAACTATCAAAAATTCAAAAGTGGACAATTTAACCAAGCAGGAGGGCTTGATAAACGATTAGTACTTATTTATCTATGACTATATTTGTCTATTGGAACATGTGATTTCCCCATTGTATGCTTTTATAAATTTGAAAAATACATGGTAATAATTTTACACTCTAATACATTAGTAATCATGGAGATGAGAGAAGTATAAAGGGCAGGTAGAGAATTTCATTTGAACACATTGTTTTAATCTTGTCATTTATTTTAATGGGCATTTTTCGTTTTTAAAAATAAAAACATGTTAATTCTATCATGTACAAATATCAGTTAGTTATTCAAATACCTCGTTGGTTTTTGTTTTTACAACATAAATGAATTAGAATAATGGTCAACAATTGTAAAGTATATACATACACAATTGATGTTGAAAAGCTTAATATAACAAGCATTCATACCTCATTTTGGTAATTTGATTGTTATACGATTGAATAACTAAGACAAACAAATTGCAGTTTACCATAAACCGTTCTACTAATTTAAGAATGGAGTTTCTCCATTTTATAGTGCAAATGATGCATACATGGTAGAATATCTATAGAAAGCTTGTTCAGAGCAGAGAGGCATCTCAGATTCTCCATGTGCAACTCGAGCAAAGTATATGTTTCTTTTTCCATTCACTTTATTTATTCCTTACCATTTTGCTAGTATTTTATATGTGAGATGATAGAGGAACTTAAAGTCACGAATATTAATTAGGGGCAGATCTACATCATTCTAAGTGATAGTTTGAAATATACAATAATTTTTTGTAACGAATTTAATGAAATATTATCAATTATACATCATACTTTCTAGACAAATTTAGCTTCAGATATGAAATTTTAGTGAAAATTTCAATAAAAAACTTAATTATACAATCAAACTTCAATAAAGATAAAATAGTAAAAATTATGTCTTTGCCAACGGATGAACCCTATTCATTATAATATACCTACTTACCAATTCATCTATCAGGACTTTGAACCATCTTGACCAAAGGTAGAGGCTTAAATTCTTCCTACCCCTGAACTTTATTGAACTGATCAGTTTACCCCTGAACTTATGCATCGGTCGGTTACATTTCGAACTTCTAGACTTGTCAATTTAGGGATTCCGTCCACTTTTAATGTTAAATTTGATAGATTTTAAATTTTAAAGAAGAGTAAAATCGTAATTGTCCATATACTAGACTTTTGGGTCAGTTTTTAAATTACAAAACATATTTGTGCCCCTTTTAATATTTCTTAAAATATTAATAAAGATAGATAAATAATACTGAGTAATTATGAAATGAACAAGTTTTATACCTCGTTTCCCACACAACTCCGCTGAAACCCAACAACACAGTAAACTTGACCCACTACGGTATTGTCGGTATGGCCCGATATATAAATTAATGTCGATTGTAGCCCTGCAAATTGGTCAAATGAGCATTCAAGAGTCCAAATGAAGCCTTTTTTGGAACAAAGGCCTTATTGGTTTTGGATAGAACAACTAATCAAAGGAGACAATGACAATTGTATCGTCGTCTCGAAGAAGAGACTTTTGGTTTCCTATAATACCGTCCATTTATACCATTTGAGGTAATGCTAAAACCCTATTCAATTGATTAAACAATACATCGTATTCTTTATCGTCGGGTGGCTGCGATCGGCTTGATCGTGAATTACAGGTACCGAGGCCTGGAGCTACCTCGGTTATCGACACGATGATAGGAAAGGTATCGTGAGAGACACAGGTTAATCTTAGGTCCTGAAAGTGCCAGCAGAACACGAATAACCCAGGACTTCGACGCCACCACCTTGGGGGCACGAATAACCCGGGACTTCGACATACCTTTATCCGCGAGGAAAGCGAAGCTAGAAGTCCATAGAAGGAGCACCGAGCTCGGCCAGGTGACCTCACGAAGGGCCTCGCGCCTCCCCGAGCGTAGAAGGTGGGACCCACTCTGCTGAGGAGCCCTTCCCGAATAGGCCACATCAATTGGCCGCCATATGGCAGGACCCGTCATTCCCGATACATACGTCGGATGAAGCGGCGATTGGTCTGATCCAGGAGCGATGCCCCAACACGGGAAAACACAAGGCAGTGTGAGCGGCGACCATGGGTCTAATGCGGTAACTATGCACCCTCGAACATAAGGAGCGGTGCTTGCTGGGTACGAGTCCCCAATGCGGTAACTCTGGCGCCCCTGTGAACACGTGGCAGACTCCGGGCCACTCCAGTGAATCTCACACAAGGCATCAGGCCCCGTATGCATGGATCGACCTCGCGACCTGGATGGTTCGCCCGAAGAGTCTTCACGCCAAAACCCGATCGGGTCATAAAGGGGCAGTGACGAGTCAGTCTTTGAAGAAACAGTCCTACAAGGACAAGCAGAAAGAAGGGGGTCGACGTTCTTCTAGGAAGCTACCTAGGCGTTCGCCTGGCCCAAGCACGATACGAGCGGCCCGGCAGTTAACTTACAAAACAAGTCGATGAATTAGAGAAAGCTCTTGAAAGGCATCACGACCCGAGGACCCGATGGCAGCGGCTACTCTTACCCGTTCTCGAGAGGTTGAGACAAGCTAAGATGCGAGGAGGTTGGATGCGAAGTTCAAAACTTTTAGTGGGTTTGGGGATCCTAGCAATCACCTCAAATCATTCGACTCCCAACTATCATTTTGGGCAAGCGATGATAAGTTGTATGCGAGGGCATTTCCTAGTAGCAATCGAGCGATCTGAAATGGTTCCTAATTACCACCCGATTCTATAGGCAGATTGGCGGGACATGTCAGATACGTTTTATGGATAAATTCGGGAATCCATCGTAATGACAGAGACGGACGACCTTAGTGGAAATACAACAAAGCCATGGGAGATGTTGAGGAGTTATGCTCACTTGCTTCGAGGAAATCGCTGACAAACATTACTCTGACTAACGAAAAGGTAATGATGATCTCCTTTTTTCCGCAGTTGAATATGGACCTCAAGAGGAGAAACTGGTATTAGAACCACCTAACACTCGCAATGAGCTATCAAAGTTGGTGATCCAATACATCAAACTGGAAGAAGTCACACTGCTTTCGGAAGAAATGGCTGAGATTAGAATAGGAGAAAGAAAGTTAGCAGACGAGGGACTACGTCGTTCCCCAAAAAGGACAAGCGTGTGGGACTGTCTGCAGAAACCAAAGGAAAGAGAACCCTTCAAAAGGCAGCGAGTGAGATCCCCTCAAAGAGAGGAGGGACGAATCAAGAAGCCTCGGGGCGATGTTGATAAGCATACCCTGCCAGAGCAGTATCGGAAGGGTATATGCCTAGGTGGAGGATAAAAGAATATTCTCAAGGCCCTAGAAAATTAAAGTCCCTCCTAATAGAAGGGATTAGAAGAAGTTTTGTGAATATCACAAGGACCATGGACATGACACGATAGGTGCCATATCTAGGCGAAATTGAAAGGTTAGTCGGGGAGGGACAATTGAAGGGATTAAATAGCTGACCAAGGCAGGATTCGATCGAAGGCCAAGGGTATCACCATGAAATCGAGACGGACAAGGGGAAAACGGATCGTCCCTCGGATAGCAATTAGGGTAGATACCATCTCGGGGGAATAGCACGAGGAGGCGATACCTGGCTTATGAGGAGGAGATATGCGCGTGATACGTATGCGCTAGTACTTGATGATAATATTAACAAAAGGCCTACTCGAACTTCTCCGATAGTGAGCTAGTAGGATTGGAGCTGCCGCACGATGACCCTTTGGTAATCAGTCCTATAATTGCCAATTTCGTAGTAGCCCGGATGCTAGTAGACCTGAGAGACTCGGCATGTATTATATCTCAATTTCCCGCGTCGGTTAGGCCTCCCTCGAAAACACACAGAACTAGTGTATACACCCACTACGGGATTCACGAAGCTTTTCGGTGTACGGACGAGAATAGCGAACTTGACTAGCAGGTGGGGAGCCAGCGGACAGTCCGCAGTTAGGCGTCTTTCCGCGGTCGTCGATATTGTGATCCTTCTTACAACGGGTTAATAGGGCGACCGTTGCTGGATGCTCTAAGAGCCGTTTTCTCTCCTCTATATTTCAAGATGAAGTTTCCTACTAGTAGAAGGGTTGGAGAAATCGTCGGGGACCAGAAAAATGCTCGGGTATGTTATCAACTTTCTATACCGCGGGGGATGTCTTTAAAGGAACCCCATCGACATAAAAGAGAAGCGGGAGAATTAGACCTCACATCATGAAGGCGAATAAAGAGACGTCAAGAGAGAATGATCCCAGAGAAAGGAAGAGCGAAAAAAGGTGCGATCCCCAAGAGGAGTTGGAACTCATTCCATTTAAGGAAGGAGATGACACAAAGACTTCAGGTCTTAGGACGAGATTATCACCTTTACATCGAGAGGAAATAATATCCTTGGTTCGAGGAATTCTCACGAAGTGCTTATTTGGTTTCCGATGACATGCCGGATTGAACTGAATCTCTTCACCATTCTCCGTGTGGATCCGTCTTTCGAGGGCCCGTCGGGCAAAATAAAAGGAACTTCTTAGATGAAAAGAACCTTTCCATACAAAAGGAAGTGGGGGACCTGATAAAGTCCCATCTTGATCTGGAGCTACTTGATTCCCGAATAGATATCGAATGTGGTCATAATTGAAAATCGATAGCAAGTGGAGAATGTGCATCGACTACACCAACCTCAACAAGGCTTGCCCCAAGGATTACTATCCTCTACCTTGTTTAGGGAGGCTAGTCGACGGTAGTGGGGGGTATGAGGTGTTCGATTTCTTGGACGCCTCCGGAGGATACTACTAGATCCTGTTGAACGAGGACGATCAGGAGAAAACCACGTTTATCATAGAGTATCCTCGGCTTCATGATCAGCGGCCTTGATATCGAACCCAACCCGACAAATAGGCGCCCTCAGGCATGGACCCTCACATCCCCGTACAAGGAGGTACAAAGGTTACTTGAGGGCGGTTGGCGCATTGAGCTTGATTCATCTCGAGGTCGAGAGGGACCATGACCTCCCGTCACTAAAAAGATCAGGACAAACTTCCAAGGAACCTTTGAGTGGGATAACGAGTTCTGGGCGTTCGAAGAGTTGAAGAACACACAGGGTCACCAAAGTTGCTAACAAGGCCCCACCCAGAGGCGGGGGGACACCTGGGTATGCCTTGCCATCTCCGATGGGCGGTAGCAATCTTGGTGAGGAGAAAGTGAATGAGTTAAAGCACATGCGCTATGTAAGCCCGTCTCTACGGTCGAGAGTCGTATCCCCTCATAGACAAATTTGTCCTCGCCCTTGTTATAACGACTAGGAAACTCAAAGCATATTTTGAAGCTCACCCCATAAAAGTTTTGACCCGACTAACTTGAGTGAAAAGGTTATGTCCCAATCCGTCGATAATGGGGAGGTAGACCGTGTAGGCGATCGAATTAAGTGAATTTGACATCGATACTTACCACGGAAGTGCGGGCACTAACAATCACCGATTTGGATTGCAGAATGTACGGTCGAATTTGAGAGACTCTCTCTAAGGTCCGAAGGAAACTAATATCGAGGAAATACCGATTGGAAAGCTATACTCAGACGGACCCCAGCAATGAGAAAGAGTGCAGGCGAGAATCTAACTAAAAAAAGGACCCGAGGAAGAAGTCTTTGAATACACTCTATGCTTTTCATTCAAAACCACAAACAATGAAGCAAAATATGAAGCTATGGTTGGAAATAGCCCAGGCATTAAAAATCAAACGGTTGTTGGATTCGAAGAGATTCGAGAAATTGGTCGCAAATCGAATCGTGAGGAATTGTTTATAAGCGAGAAACATGCCAGAAATATCATAGTAAAGCTTTATCATTGTTGCCTGGATTCGACTACGTCAGGTTTGAGCATATCCCTCGGGGGTAAAACGAGCACGCGGATCAACACCCCGTCGGCCACGACTTTACTTGGAAGGCGTGCCCGAAGGTGTTCATGTCGAGTGGGGATAACCCGATACACATGGAGCACCGTGTCGGGCTGTTTGGAAGAAGTTGAGGATTGGCGCAGTCAAATAGCCCGATACTTAGCACTGGGAGTGTTGCCTACCGATACGTTGGAGGCGAGAAGGGTGGTCGGCTTATGAGTTAGAGTTCGATCACTTGAGCGGGATTGTATAAGCAATCGCGCTTGAATTAACCTCTGATACATGTATCGGTAAGATTAATCAATTCTCTCTATGAAATTACGAAGGTCAAGTCTGCGGTCATCATATAGGGGGCAAGCATTCGCCCTAAAAATAACAAAGGCATGCTACTATTGGCCCGCACGTCGCTTGAAACGCCAATGTAATACGTCAAGCATTCGACATTTGCTAGAAAATTACAATCGGTCCCGACAACCCGTGACCGAGATGTCGCGGTACTAAAGTGCGTCCCATTTGCCATGTGGGGAATCGAACTAGTAGGCCAGTTTCTCAAACCACCAGTGAAGTATAAAGATGTCGTCGTGGCGGGTTGACTATTTGACAAATGGGTAGAAGCGATCCCATTAATTATTGCCTTGACAGCCGGCGATAAGAAATTCATATGGAAAAACATTATGCAGTGCGGAATCGAGGGTCTTGAGTATCGGATAATGGACCCCAGTTAAACTCCGATGTACTCAAAATGTGCACGAAGTTGGGAATAGAACATCGGTTTGCCCCAGTTTGTTACCCTACCGGATCCGAATAGTTATAGGGCCAGGGACCTAATGAGCTCGAGGAACTCTCTGGGAAAGCAATTGACCATACATATGCAGTGTATTTAAAAGAGAGTAGTATCTTTGAAGTCTTTTCATTTAAAACCATTTTTTGTAGTGGATACATGGCGCCCGGAACTCTAGTTTATTTTGTAACGGAGAGTGGCAGCTCCTAAAACTTTAGTTCAAAGTAAAGAGAAAGACCTGGCCCACTTATTTCAAGGCAGATTGTAAAACTTTAGTTCAAAGTAAACATGAGAGACCTCCTAGGAAGTGAGGATGTGAAGAACGATGGTTACAACCACAAGTACTTCTTAAAACTACTTCCCCTCGCATGCGCGATGAAGTAGTTAAAAGTGACCAAGTCTCTTCAAACTAAAACTCAAAGGTGAGATAAAGGCAATTTTAATCGTAGTCAACATATGAAATGTTACAACTAGACCCCTCGGGTGCGAGTCACCCAAGGAGGTAGTTAAAACACATGTTAAAACGATGCAGTCAACTTGAAAAGTTATAACTAAATACCCTCGAGAAATTCGGAGGAGACATCTTCACGAAATCCTCGGATAAGGATAGCATGGTTATCTTTTAGCAACTCTCGATGTCGTCGGCCTGCAGAAGATCTCAGCATGATGGCTAAGCACAAACCGGATAGGCTTGAGGCTAGGGCGCTTCTTTTCAAAAAACTCTCTTGCAAGATTCTTGATCTCTTCTAAGTCGGCTTTGATGGCCTCAAGGAGGAGATAAGACAATATCAACTTCACTTGGTGGCGGTGTGGCCTAGTCTTGTTTCTTCCGAGACCGGGCTCGTTATACTTCTCGACCACATATCCTTTTCAACGAGGCCGGAGTCTCTTTTTCCCTACGTTGCCTTAGTGAATTCCGAAGGAGAGATTTTCACGCTTATGCTCCTCGGCGTCAATGATGGCTTTACGCAGCAAAGAACATTAACCCGCCTTAGTAACTGCGTCCATACGAGGTTAGAATGTAAATACATGAACAAAAGTAAGGGAAAGGATAAAATTTACCGCAGGCGATAATGGGCAAATTGATGGAGTAGGCAGATGGCGAGTGAGCGCCCGTGGCGCCGGGACTGGCTGGCGTACGATTCTTGAACATATCTGCGGCTAGGGAGGAAGTGAGTGCGAGGCATCAAGTTGTAAACATACGAATTCACGAGGAAAGAGTATAACGGTTGTTCCACGAAGAAAGTGATAAAACTCTTATCACTTCCCAGACTTATAGGCAACTTGTTGAGGATGAAGCGGGGGACATTTCATATCGAACCCGAGGCCCCAACGTGAGGCATGGAGGTGAGAACCTCGAGGTGTCGTCAGGACTCCCGTGAGAGGTACCCCAGAGGACCCCGAGGTGGACCACTTGGTCCCTCGAGAATTGAGTTCCAAAATATGTAGGAATCAGCTACACGGGAGACGAGGACCGGGTCTTGGGGTTCGAGCAGTGTAGTACATGGAGAACTGGTAGGGGACTTTGTTAGACAAGCGTCCTTGACGGGGGCAATACCTATGCCATCGGTTGGGGTTGGCCTTTCCAGGGCTTCTCGGAATAACATTTCCTGACCACAAGTGGATATGGAAATAACCCAACACTCTTTTTGGTGGAGGGGCGTTGAACATTTGGCTAAAGAGAGATTGAAGTTAACAGGAGGCACCCCTACGACAAACTTTTAACAGGAAGTCCATGAAGGTCGCTGAAAGGTCCCGATTGGCTGGAAGCCCATCTATCGAGGAAAGGCGGGTAAAGTTGAGGCTTGGAGTCGGAGACGATAGTTGAAAAACTCCAAAAACATAGGAGTATAACCGTCTTCAAGAAGGTCGGGAGTCTCGCCGGTGAGGGGAATCCTCATCAGAATATCCTTGTGAATGTTGTAATGGTTACAAAGGTGACTGAGATGACCTTTAAGGATGACACTCCTTGTCGTCTTCTGAGAAACCATAGGGGTTTGAGAATCCACGACTCTGGTTCGACAATGAGCTCCTCGTCTTCACCTCATTTTGCTTGTCCTCGAGAGGGCTTTCAGTTCTTAGGGTCTTGCGCCTCGGCACCTAAATCTTTTCTCTTCTTGATGGTTTTAGACTTCATTAATGATGTCGGCATTAGGATTTGAAAGAAGCGAAGAAGCAAAAGCCTCTGCGTCTTTAGTTTACAGTTTTTCCGGTTGAGGGTTTACATTAAGACGCACATTGTCATCTCGTCGAGGTATACGATTGAGACCTACTAGCGTTGTCATCCTGCGTCGAGGTCACACGGTTGAGACACGGACATTGTCATCACCGTAGTCACAAGAAACAAGGACTTGTTAGATGAAAAGCAAGCACGGGGTAAAAGTGCTCAAAGAGTTACACCATCTAAAGATAGTGGCCTCTATCACTCCATGAGAGCCCCGAGTCTACGAATCGTTACCTAAATTCATTAGTCTTCGCCGCCCAGGATTACACTTGTGGTAGGCTCAGGATGTCTTCATAATGGACTATTTTTACCCGGCCATGGAGTATGTGTCTTCCTCGCAAAAAGAAAATAGAGAGGGAAGTAACGGGAGTATTCGTCTCAAAGAGGAAGGAAAATTACAGAGAGAGAGAGGACGTGATAAGCAAAAGTGAGACAAAAGAAGGAAAATTTACCTTTTATAGGGGAGTTAATGCGCAGGTATGGTTGTCCTTGGAGGTTGGGTGGCCACAATGATGGAATAATGTGTTTAATAAGCCTATTTAATACTGAACATTCCTCAACCATTTCAAAAAATGGCGGTTGGAATATTCTAGTATTAAACGGGTAAATTGATATATAAATTAATGTCAATTGTGCCCCCTCCAAATTGAGTCCCAAATGAGCATTCAAGAGGTCCAAATGAAGCCTTTTTGGAGACAAAAGGCCTTATTAGACTTTGGATATAGACAACTAATCAAAGGAGATAATGACACTTGTCATCATCTCAAGAAAGACTTTGGCTTCTCTATAAATACCCATCCATTTATACCATTTTGAGGTAATGCTAAAAATCCTATTCAATTGATTCACTCCTCCAACAAGTACTAACTTTATTATCGGGTATTTGTGATTGACTTGATCGTGGTCATTGCCGGAGGCCCCTCGTACCTAAACTATCCGATGTGAAGGTATCATCGAGACCCGGAGTTAGTACTAAATGCTGTGATGCTGCTTAAGAACCTGAAATAACCCAGGACTCGACATACCATCTATCACAAAGCTGACGAAGCCCCCTCGGAAGGGAGCACCCGGTAGCGGTGACCTCTGAGGCCTCGCTTAGCGCCTCCCGGGGCCAACTCAATAGATGTGAGCATTAGAAGAAGATTAATTTCGCGAGGCCGCTTCAAATATGCCAGCATCATTCCAACCGCGCCCCTCTTCAGGCCTCCGCCTTGATTGCCTACTCGTCACCTCCTTTAACTGTATTTCCTCTAACTGACTAAAATCGCTTCGCCCACCACCACCACCCTCTCACTTGATCCCTAAATTTTCAGAAACAATATTGCAAATCCTAGAACTAAACCGCCCAAAAGTGCCCGTCATGTATTTATAAATTGAGAACTAAATAAAAATTAAGTCTTGGATGTCTTTTTAATTCAATTTGGGAATTTTTTTATTGCTATTCTATAATTAATTAATTAAATGCAAATGCCTTAAGTACCAACTTGCTCTTAAATTCATTTTGGGTGTGCTTGAAATCAATAATTGAATGTTGATGTGGTAAATAATGAAAGTCTTCATTCTCTTCATAATTCAATTTGAAAGTCTTTATTTCTATTCTGCATCTAATTCATTAAATGTAAGATTGAATCTATTTGTTAGTTTTATTAGTTGAGTGCTTGAAGAAGCTTCAATGAAGTTTATGAAGATAGGGAAGAAGGAAAGGGGTGGGTATGGCCGTATGGGGGAGGGGGAGGGGCAGGGCGTATGGAGATGATCACAAAAGTTGGGTTGCAGGAAGAATGATGACGCTTATTGAAAGGTGTGGGCGGTGGTTGGTTAAGACTTCCGAGGTTGTGGTGGTGGGGGGTTAATTTTGCTTTATTGTTTAAAAATTATGAAAAGCCCATATTGTTTTATTATTTAAAATTGAACCCCACAATCCTATAAGATGTGTAATTTCAGTTCTTCCCTTAACTAAAAATGGGATTTTGTCAACTTTAACTCAAATTTTGGACGGAATCCCCAAATTGACGAATTCAGGTAATTCAGAGGGCAAATTGACCGATTTTGAAAGTTCAGGGGGCAAACTGACCAGTTCGTCAAAGTTTAGGGGGCATGAAGAATTTAAGTCATCCGCCATTGATAATAATCAAGATGTCATCCATTGGTATATTCGAAAGTAAAATTTATGATGTCTCGGGATATAGCTCAACTGGTAAAGAGGTGGTGAAGCTGGCAAGCGTCTCTTGACTTCTACACGGTGTGGGTTGTTGCTAGGAACAACCTCGTATGAGTTGGTTTATGGAGAACTTCTCGGTCTGTTGTCGATTGAGAGATACGTCGCCGATTTGCTCTACGTATGCGTAGCTTCAGGCATGAATAGCATAAGGCATTTAAGTTGAAGGTTTCAAACTTTGAAAGTAAAATTTATGATATGTTATTTATAAGTCCAACATGCTAAATGATGATAATTGTAAGGGAGCTAGTGCCTAATGGACTAATGGTGTTAACAAACTGAGTAATTGATTGCCTGCTGGTTCAATAAATCTGAATTGGAATTCCCTAGTTCTATGATGCAAATTGATTTCCATTTGTCAATCTGGAATCCAAACTTAGTATATTCAAATAGAAATTCACACGATTAACTTGGTTATTGTGGTTCTGATCTATTAGTAATTTACATCAAATAAGTCCTTAGCTAGTATATATAAATAAAAAAATATTTTTACCAATTCGAACCTATTCAGGTATATTTTCAAATTAATTCGATAACCATTTTTTACTATTACTTAATATCATTAATAGGTCTGAAAAGTATCAAAAAATAAAAAATTTAGATATAATTATTGTAATAAAAGACATATATTTAGAATTAGTATATTTTTATGGGCGAACGACATAAATTAGACTACAGTATTAGGTTCTAGTTGGAGTTGATTTTTGAGTTTATCATTCATTTCAATTTCAAATTAGTACCAATGAAGAAAGAGGTGAGTGGGGGAGGTTGTTAAGTTGCAAGTTTATTTAAAAGAGGCTCATATTTGAAAATTAGCACCCAGAGTCTAATGTAGATATTCATATTTGTCCTCCATTTAAATTGGATTTTGTCAAAATGGACCGAGTACATAATATGACCGACTAAACTTGTTCGGCCCCCACCACTTTGATGATACAATTCCCAAATTAATTCACATTGTCAATTCTATGGTGCTCCAAATGAATTTAAACCAAACTATTTGTTGTGGCACAATGTATATGCATACATATATAGACTCCATCTATTTGAAATTGGAGTAGTTTAAAGTCTTTTCAACTACAGTTCTTACATTCCAATAAAAACTTATAAATTAGCATAGACTTTATATCAAGTTAAATATATACGGAATATATAATTAGATACTACATACAATAAACTTATATGTTATAATATGAGATAATTAACGTTGAGTAATTTTAATGGATAACTAGTAAAATGTACGTGCATTTCACGTAAGTATTTGTACTTCATTTAAAGTGAGATAATAAATAAAATAGTTAACTTTTTACCTAAATTTATAGATTATACTTTTGATTTATATTATAATTCATTTTGTTCATAGTTATATGATCCACTATAATTTTTAATAATAAATTTTAATAATATATTTAAAATTTTATTACTATCTACTTCTTCATTCTCGAGTTTTAATAAAAGAATGCACACTATGTAATTTATTTATTGTTAGAAAAAAATCACTTTTATCTTTTTAACAAAAATACACCTCATGTTAATATTTGCACAAAACTAATAATATCAAGACCTTTTATGAAATTATCCCCGAGATTTTAGGCAAGAAATAGTCGAAAGAGGCCCGAACATTAGGCGTCGTTGTTCGAATGTAGAAATATTCAAATGAATTATGAAAATCAATGGAATAAGATGACATATCTCTTTTAAAAACTATATCTTGTACAATCATTTTTTTAATAAAAGTTAAACCTCAATAGTATATATGTGATTAATATTACTTGATGAAAACTTTTAAAAATTTTGGCCTTAAATAAACGAGCTTTTAATATAAAGGTCACAGAAACCATTCAAATAGAAAATGAAGTCTGGAATTGCTCACGTCGAATGATCGTGATAAATTAGATTATATATCTATAATATACATATTCGTGCATGTCTTTTTAGACCATAATATCGATGAATTATATTTCATATAGAGTACGTGAAAACTAATATAAGTATTATTTTGACAATATACTCTTATTTAGTTTAGTGCTCCCTCCGGATTTTTTTAGTTGTCGTTTTAGCCAAATACATTTGTTTGAAAATAGTTGTCGTTTAGCATAATAAATAGTATTTTACATTTGCAATGTAGTTTTGACTATTTTTTCTCTTTAATAAATTAACAACCAACCAATAATATTGTTCGGGTTAGTTCATAGATTTCGTTTTAATCTGTTTATTGATTGCTTTTCTTTCCTTAACTTATGTACAAATGACTAAAAAAATGGATGGATTAATTACTAATCAATATTAAATAGTGAAGAATGATTTTTTTTATATATTGAATTCAACTCTAATTAATTATTGAATTCAACTCTAATTAATTATTGAATTATTTCTGAGTAGTATTGCCTCTTTAGTTTATAGATAAAGATATTTTATTAAAACAACATGTTATATATATTATATTAAAAATATTTACGAAATAAAATATTCAAATCTATTACTCCTACGTACTAAGATTGTCGTACTTGATTTAAGTGCTCCAAATTGATGATAAACTTTTATGTCTTCATTGATAAACATAGTTTTGATTTGGATAAAATTTAATGTCAATATTAAAGTACATTGAAAATATTATTATTTGATCATTTTGACCAAATATTATTCAATATTAATAAAAAAATATTTGAATTTAACATTTAATATGTGAAAAGGGATTATTAGATATGTAACTTGATACTTTTTTATTTCAATCGTTGAAATGTAATACAAAATATCACATAATAATTTAGATATATATTCTTTAATAGTAATTTTTTTATTAGAAAAATTATTTTTTAATTTATAATTGAATAATTATCATACAAAAAAATTTAGTATGAGTAGACTAATTCATTGCATTAAAATAAAATTTACTTATTATTTTGATTAAATTCAAAACATCAAAGGCAATATTATATCAAATATTTTTATCTATTGGTAAAGATGTTGAGTATTTTTTATATAATTGAATTAATAAACATATGGTAATTACTAATTATGTATGAAAATAGTAAAATTTGTTGCACATATTCAGCAGAAGTAGATATTTCCGTATGTTTGAATTGTTATAGAATTTTAGACAAAATTTGAAATCTTTATTAATTATTGAATTGGTATAGGAGTTCTTTTTAAAATGTTAGAAATATAATATTATAATAAGGAAAATATAGTAATTAATAATGTGAAAGGAAAAAAACACAACTCATACTTTTAAAGATTTCAATCCTTCAATTAAATTGAGGAGATAGTCTATATAGTTAAGTTAAAAAATTCAAATGGTCAATTGGATAATTCAATCAATGAAAAAATGAAGGGATTAAAAAAATATACCTATTATCATTGTTTCTAATATGATATGCAAAGTACTATTAAATGATTAATTTGTACCCTAACTCCGTGTATTATCCTAAAGTTGCATCGTGCCCTTTCTATAATTTAATTATGACCGAACCTCGGCCTCCTCTTATATTATGTTAAATATTGTACACGATCTTGGTACATCATTTCTTCATCAAGACTAACGGAAAGTGTAATGCACTCCGTGAGACTTGATGTTGAAGATAGATCAGAATTTTTCTCCAAAATAACAAAAAAAATTTTTTTTATCATTTTGTCGCATTGATATTTACATCATTCCTTCAACTTTTCATCCATTTAACTATAACTTGACTAAGAAAAAATTTATTATTTATAATGTATGCGCGCAATCTGATAAAAACCCTTTTTAGGGAAGCTCCATCTGGGTACAAAGAAAGATTTATCAAAGCGATAAGTCCATTATCGATCACATTGCTCTCAAAGCACTTTGGTAGCAGAGATGTTGGACATGGATTTGATGTAGTCTTGAGCTTGAGCTTTGAACTGAGGTCTTGATTTAGGCGCCTATTTGTGGCTAATTTGTGTGATTTATTACAGACCGTTATATGATCTTGGTGGATTTGGATTTGTCTTGGGCTAGTTGGCCTTGATCACAGGTGGATAGTAATGCGGAACTATGTGATCTACAGGCCCAGATAGAAGACTTGAGTCTTTGGACTTGGTCTTGGCTTTTGATATGGTCGAGCCGGGGAAGCACTTAGCGGCATATCTTAGCGTGTCGACTTGATCTTGGTCTCAGACTTGGAGTCGTGGCTTAGGCTTGATTTGGTATGTGTGTCTAGCGAAGAAGAGGCTTTAGCGACTTGATCTCGTACAACTAGATTGGTCAGTGCTTAGGGCTTATTCGATCTTCGAGGTGCTATCCAGTGTATATGTTTGTCTTGTCAAGAGGATGCCTTAGGCTTACTTCGTGTTTGTGTGAGGCAGAGGCTATGCAACTTATATCACGCCTATGATTTATATAGAGGCATTTATAGGCTTAATCATATAGTTTATTGATTTATGATATGAATGATCGGATTATACATCGGTTTAGTGCTGATTGTAAATTCTTTGCGTTTATGTAGTAATTCAATCTTGTCCCCCTAATTACAGCGCTATTTTGGTTTGAAGTGAAGATTTTATGTTATTCAATCGGAGTTCTACAATTTTGGCTTTGTTTGGGTTTATATGTTGAAGATTTGATTATTTTCTGGAATAAACAACAATCTTTAGAGGTTTTATGAAGAAATACTTATTTGTTCTTTATCTTTAAATTATCTGGGAGTTTTTGTTGTATTTTATGGTTGTGGAGGTTGTGATTTTGGAGACTATAATAGGGGTATTTATAAGCTTTAGGATATATAACAATTGGTTGTCTACATGATGTTTTAGTTTTAATCTTATGATTGGTTTGAAGCCCAGTCTGGCCGTTTATTTTATGGAAATTCTTTAATGCCATTTCCGGCGTAATAGGGGCGCCTATTATGAAAAAATCAAGAAGGTTCGGATTCTTTTTGGTCAAACACATTTTATATTAGCCTTTGACTCTTTTTTGGGTGGTTTTAAACCCGTTCTTTCTAGAGTCTTTATTTTAAGCCCGAAGCTTAGGATTTCCCATTCGAGGCCAAGTAGCCGATTTTATTGTCATAAATTTGGGAATTTTCCATTTTAGCCTCGATTGACATTTAATTGGGTACTACCGAAACCCTTGTTTGAGTTAAAATTTAGGGTTAATTATTAGAAAAGCCCCTAATTAGGACTTTATTTGAGAATTTCATGAGGGATTCTCGGGAACCGCATCATTTCACTGTGTTCGATTTTATTGGGGTTAGCGTTAGCCTTAATTATCACGTGCAGCTCGTGTGATCAATTTATTATTTAATCGATTTTTCCGATTAAAATAAATCGAATTTAATTAAATTTATTTA
Source organism: Lithospermum erythrorhizon (assembly GCA_019722365.1). NCBI lineage: Eukaryota > Viridiplantae > Streptophyta > Magnoliopsida > Boraginales > Boraginaceae > Lithospermum > Lithospermum erythrorhizon. The sequence continues at coordinate 139,640 of JADFUC010002243.1, forward strand.
ATAAATTTTGACCGTCTACATTGACCTTATACAAATATTAGAAATCAAGTATATTGTCTATATATAGAACTTCCAACATATATCATAATATTTTCACCAATTTATTTAAAAACTCTGTACTTATTTAATAACCAATTGTCAACATCGAAAATTTTAATTTCTTAATTGGTTAAATAACCACAAAATCGTGATGATTCAAATACTTTAATGAGTAGTTTGTATATTATATCTTGCAAAAGATTACATCAATAGGACATTAATATTGAATTAGCACTTTTTAAAAATATAACTGATGATATCATCTTTAATACTAAAAAGATAATTATCCAAAATAATTTTAGTAATGTTCATCTAAATATAATAGATATCCAATTTTCTTGGATTGAAAAACTTTGGAATGATTAATATGCTTGCTTTGGTAGTATCTAAAAAATTGAGCCAAGATTAACCAATTTGAAATATCTTTTCGATCAAACTTTGTAAAAAAAATATATATTATATCATATATTTCATTAATAGTCAAAATCTTACCCCTTTCACTTGTCCATCTTACACTAATTATTACCAAAGTTATTGTAATTTTTTCATGTTCTTGTGCTTATTATTGAGACCATATGTGAAAATATTTTAACCATAATTGATAAGATATTTTTATTGAGTTCTACAATAGATGAAACTTTATTTGTGAGCATCTAGTCTACTAAATCATAAAAAGGTAATAGCATATTTATTCAACTCCGTTAAATAATGTTAAAACATCCACCAATTGAGAAGGTGTGCAATATTTGAAATAATACGGTATCATATATAATTATATATGATGTTAATTAAATTATACATAATGTACAATTCAATTTAATAATACAGGGTATTATGATGCAAAGTATCCCTTATTAAATTTATACTCCCTTCACCCCTAGATGATTTTCCGGTTTTTTATATGGTCAACCGTAACAAACTTTTGAGATCTTGCTGATTGACATATATAACTTTGATTTGAATTAAAATTATCAAGTTAAAAGTAAAACATGTTGAAAATACTAATTTCTTCATTTTTTTACTACATTTTCTTTTTCTTAATCTATATGCAAATGGTTAAACGACAAATAGAAAAACAAAGGGAGTATATTTTAATTTTTTCACAAAAAAAAATTATATAGTACATGGCATTATAAAAAAAATTGAGGGTAAAATTTGAAAAGTAAATTCATCAAAAATTTAAAATGTGATAATGTTTTATGGATGAAGGGAATATCATTCAAATTAAAAATGTCCATTAGCTTCTATTTTTTTTTAAGTTTTAATCATTAAAAGGTTAAATCTGCTTAGAAAGAGTCCTAGGATTAACGTACGTATTCCGACTCTACTAAAAAATACAAGTAAAGTAATTTATTTAAATTGTACGTAGTGGTGCATGTATATATGTTCTCTAGTCTCAAAGGTTTTATACGGTGTACTAGGTATGTGATCTCAGCTCTCAATTGGCTTGATTTAATCAAATCCAATCAATACTTCCCAAATAAAAATAAACTCCTTCCGTATCAAATCAATTAATTATTAAGACTAAAAATATTTTATTAAGAATCAATGAAATTTCATCTTTGCTGCTTATTAATTAGAGGTAAACATTATATTTTATGATTATAAATAAATTTATAGGGGTAAAAGTGTAAAGACCGATGAAAAGTATCACTTTTTACTATAACAAATTAACTATTTTGATAGAAGATTTAATTTTAAACAATAAATTATTTTAATACGGAAGATTACTACGTATGACTATCTAATACATACATTTTCATTGTTTTGTTTTCTCTTTGTATTTTCTCTCTCTCTCTTTGTACTTGCCATAAAAGAAAGAAGGTGCAAGAACGAAGAAACTTCGTTCTCAATTTGCTAAAAAATACAAAATAACATGTAATCAATATCTGGTCAAAATAGATCAGAGTTTTACTTGGTTTTGCATGTTTTGTAAACAATTGGTTATTGGTCAATGTTGGCGAGCTGAAAAGAGCCTCTAGCTATAACTAGTCTAAGACAAGAAAATTTAAATGTTTATGTAATTCCTGGAGCTCCACACTTTTTTTAAAAAAATAAAAAATGAGATAAATGGTCGGGTGTTGTAAATGTATTTAATAAAACTGGCCCATGAAATGTTGAAAATATCGATGTAAAATGAATAATAGTAATAGGAGTATTTGAATAGTATTAAGGGGGTGAATTTTATGAGTATAAATGTCACTCGTTCTTCACGTAATAAGCCAATGGCCGAAAACTTTGAAAGAAACGTATATATCGTTTAGTCTTTTGTGTGTGTTAGTTTGGTAATTTGATATCCAGGTTTCATGTAGCGTTATCGTATGGTGTCTACATAGTAGCGCTTACTATTAGGTATATTATATATCTTATCAACTTTTTTGATATTTATTTTGTTATATGTTTCTACTATTATGAATGGCTTGGTAATATGTGATATAATTAGAGCGGATATTATTTTATGTTTACCCTGTTATGAATGTAATTTATATGTCGAAGTATTACATAATCAGGCGTTTAATATTATTTATGTTTTACATTATGAATATTTGTATGTCAGTATTACATAATTAGGCTAATAGATAGCTAGTATATGAAAGAAATACATGGTCGGAGGCGTTTATTGTTTATTATTGTTGTTGTTCTTCTTGTTATGAAAGCGGCATCTCAGTCTGATAATCTATAATAAAAGGCGTGGCTATTATTATGGAAAGCGCGTCGTCAGATAACACGTAATAAGCGTGGTTATTTTTAGTGGAGGTTAAATCTTCATATCGTGTTTATTTACTTATAACTTAGTGGGTATAAAAGCATGAAACATATATTATTATCCCAACATTATTAAATGCTTATTTTATTTGTTATTGGCATGAATTATTTGTTTATAATCAATATGTATTGCGTTATCATATGTGTTCATTTGCTCGTATGATAAATGCATTATGTCATTCTAACGACTACATCATATTTTAACACACTTAAAATATTTTTCCTTCCCGTTTTCTAACGGTAATGAGCAGTAAAATTAATATTTTTTACCAATATAAGCTTGATTAAGTAGCGGTAATTAAATGGTAACAATAACGGACGCTTCTCAAAATTTCACCCTATAAATACTTCATTCCCTTCCCACGTTTCTAAACATCTTTCTCAAAATATTTTTATAAATATAGATTCACAATGGCAAAATATTTTTAGTGTTTGTCGCTCTCAATGTACATCTCTTTTAGTTGGTTTTATTAAAGTTGAATAGATAGGTAAGGGAATGAAAACATTTTTGGTAATTAGCATTTTGTCATTTCTAATCTTAGCTTGGATTGTTTATTTTTGTTTCGATAGAGATTTCCATGAAGAGTGAACATGGTATTTGTAATTGAATAAGATTTTAATCTATGTATTGAATGCGAGAATGTAATATTGAATAAAATGTCATTTTCGTATTGATTGCGTTTGTTTTGTGATTTAGATCTGATGTCGACTATAAAAGGCTGACTTCGGCTCCTCCCCAGGCTTCCAGGAGACAAGCTACGTATGTGGCGAACAAAGTTATAAGATATACCAGGATGTAAAGGGGCAGAAAAAATTCTACTTGGAATAGATAATGCACAAACATCGAAATGATTGGAAAAGAAAGAAAAAGGAAAGAAGAACTTTACATATGAAAAATCTAAAGCCGTAAGGCTAATGATGGATAAATGCCCATTGATGCTCTACAATTAGAATATCGAGATGTAGAGGATCCACAAGTTCTTATAAGGAAGAACTCAAAAAATATTTGGATACGAGGGAAGTTCTTTTACTGCGGCCAATCGATGAATGGAACAAACTAAGGTTCCAGACTTTAAAATGTTATTGATTACCCAGCTACGCCTTATTTAAATTATCACAATTAGAATATTGTGGTAAAGTTGTAACTGAAGGGGAAAAATTAGAAAAAACGTTTTCAACGTTTCATGCATCACAAATATTTGCAATATAGAATGAGGGAATATAAAAAATATTCGGGTAATTAAATTGCTCTTTGGTGAGAAAGAATAATGAAGTCTTCTTTGAAAAACCATCGATTCACGCTTGCTTGGGACAATGGCATTTCAGTAAATCTGTGACTTTTAAAGTCGTGGTGGTTATGATCGATTCGGAGAGTGAGGCCGTGAGTCAGTGGTGGTAATTTTTAAGTGGTGGTCGTGGGCGTGGGCGTGGTTTTAAGTGAATTATAGTAGACCTACCAGTACCCAAATCGACAAGAAAAGGGTAAGAAAATCCAAGAAGGTTCATTGAAAAATAATGACAATTTAGGTTCTGAATCACGGAAAGAAGATTAGATTTAATTAAAGAGGCGTGTAGAGCGAACATCTTTAAAAATATAAAGCATCTGTAGAAGAAAAAGGAAATGGAAAAAAAAAGTCAACTTTAATGAACATGAACCTGAGGATGACTCTGTATATCTTGAGGCCGCAGACTTCGGTGATGGAACAAATGAAATGAACTTAGATTAAAGAAAATTTGATATGATGAACTATTTTATGTTTGAATAATGTGTGATGAATAATCTTCATGTGTCTGTATTATGTGTGACATTAGTATGTAATGTTTGCTTTATATCTATGAAATAATAATGTTGATTAGATGTGTTGATTTACTCTGCAAGTCTTATATCGTTACATATTTAAAAGCATGTATGAAACACATTGGAACATTTACATCAGACGATTGGAACAACCCACACGATCCTCAAGAAGACATATTTTACTGACATAAATCCTACCAAAGCGATAATTAATACAATTTCGGAGTTACTGCCCAGACTTGATTGAAGGATCGGGTATCTGTATTCGTATTACCAAATGGGCAAAATTTGTATTTAGCGCTTTGTATTCTCCAAAGTCAAAAAACTTATTAAGTTTAATGACATATATCGTCCAAGGGTATGATACTGAAACAATAAGCGAGTAATATAAATACATCTGTATTACTTACATTAGTGTTTTTGGAAAAGAAAATATTAGAGAAATACCAAAATTACCTTACGGATTACATTACACTTATATTCTTGAAATTAAATGTAACTTAGTAATAAAGAAGATCCCAAAACTTCTTATTAACGTGGCATGATGGGTTTAGATTCATCACGAACCACAATGATGAAAAATAATTGAAAGTACACATGGCCATCCTGAAAGGTTTAAAAGATTAATATGAGAACATGTGAAGCTTGTTCTCTAAAATTAATAACTAGGCATGCCAGCACAAACTTCACCTGGAATCACCTGCGTTTCTTGAAAGAATTCCGAAGTGATATATGTGGACCTATCCACTCGGACCATTCAGGTATTTTATGGGTATTAATTGATGCGTCAGTAGATGGTCGCATGTTTGTTTATTGTCAATCGAGATATGACATTTGCAAGATTTCTTGCTCAAATAATCAAATTAAAACCTGATTTCTGATTATACTATAAAGAAAGTTAGACTTGACAATCTTTGGTGAATTTACATACGAGATCATTTAATAATTATTGCGTGTCAATTGGAATTCTTGTTGAGCATCATGTTCGTATTGCATACACAAAATGGTTTAGTCGAATCATTAATTAAGCGTCTTGATATATTACTAGACCGTTGATAATGAAAACAAAATTATCAGTTACTATATGGGGTCATGCAATTTACATCTTGCATCATTATCGTTTAAGACCAAGTGCTAATCATAAACATACTCCATATCGACTTGATTGGTGAGAACGGATATTTCCCATCTAAAGATTTTGGTTGTGCGGGTTTATGTACCAATAGCTCCACCACAAGAACAAAGATGGGACCTCAGAGGTTGGGCATATATGTAGGGGTATAGGTCCTTTTCTATTATTAGATATCTGAACCTTTAGCAATTGATATTTTTTGACGAGTTTGCGGTCTCGTTTCGGCCAGGCGGTTTTCCTCCTACAGGAGGAGAAAGAAAGCTTGATCGAGAATGTGCCATCTTTTCGTGCTCGGGACCCGTATAATAAATCATGGGAAGAAAATATAAAGAAAATTGTGCGGAGTTACAAGGCAGCAAAATCAATTGCGATTCATTTTACGGATATGAAAAGAGTAGAAAGTCGCATGTACCATTTATTAATACTCCTTCTCGTATTGAAATTAGAAGCAAAGTGATGTAAGCGAAGTACATCAAAACCTTTGAAAGCGTGGCCGGCACAATGGAGTTCTAAGGATAAAAATCCTCGAAAAAGAAAAGGGGCAGAAAAGATTGATACGAATGAAAGTGATCTTGATAAGACACTAAATGATAATGATAAGCCCGTGATAGAAAAACGTGCTCTTGAAGAAGCCTGAGTGATGAAAATGAATTAATAATAATGGCGAAAATAAGAATGATCTCGAGATTTCTATCAATTATGTTAATCTGAAATCTTTGGAACGGAAAAATAAGCATATTAGGTAAATATTTGCATTCTCCATTGCATATGATATGAATGAAAATGATGATCGAACCGGATACGTGGTTGAATGTCAAATTCGACGATTGGCCAAAATGGAAAGATGCAATTGATCACGAATTCAAATCTCTTAAAAATCGAAAGTATTTGGAACTTTGTGTGACTATTCTGAAGGTATAGAGCACATTTGGTTATAAGTGGGTATTTGTGAGAAAAGAAATGAGAAAAGCGAGATTGTAGATCTGAGGCTCGTGCGTTACTGAGTTTTTCTCGAACCCAGGAGTGATTATGGGGTAACATTCTCTGTTATGGGCGCCATTTACTTTTCGTTATTTAATAGGTTGTCGATATCAATAATCTTGATATAAATGCTATGGATGTTGTTACAAGCTTTGTTATATGGATCACTTGATAGTGATATATACATGAAAATTCGGAATGATTTAAAATGATTGAAACATCTAAACCCGAGGAAATGTATGCGATTAGGTTGCAAAGATCGACTTTATGGGTTAAAAGCAATCGGACGAATGCGGTATAATGGAAGCTGATGAATATTTACTTAAAGGGACTCGTCAATAATCCTATTTGTCCTTGAGTTTTATAAAGAAAACAATATACGGTTTTATGTCATTCTTTATACATGTTGATGATCAAATATTATTAAGGACATAAAGAAATCAAAGAAGCAATGAATTCTTAAAGAAAGAATTTGAAATGAAAGATTTGGGGAAGACCCGAGTTACTTGGTTTCTGATTGAGTCTGTGCAAAAATGGTATTTTGGTACACAGTCAAATTACGAAAGGGTATTAAAGGTTTAACATGGATAAAGGCAAACGCTTTAAGTACTCTAGATGATGGAAATGAGCAACTTAATATTGAAAGGATAAAAAACAGATGCAGGAAGAAAATGAAGAAGATCTTGAGTCTTGAATACCGTACCTCGGTGCAATTGGAGCCTTAATGTATCTTGCTAGTTGTACTGTCACGCGATATAGGCACTACTTGTTGAATTTACTTAGCAAGATTTAGTTCTTGTCCTCTGAGGCGTTGGAAAGGGATAAAACGTATATTCGATATCTTGAAGTCGTGTCGATCTTGGTTTGTTTTATCACATGATACAACAGTTTTGCTTGGTTATGCACGTACGGGTTATTTGTCGGATCCACATAATGCTAAATCCGCAGTTGGGTTATGTATTTACGTGAAGGCGACAACTGCTGATATCACGGAGATCCCAGCGAGACCCTTGTAACAACTTCTTCAAATCATCTTTGAAGTAGCTCTTCCGCGAAGCCCAGCGAAAGTGCAGATGGTTAAGATCGATGTACAGCATCTCCAAGGCGTCCGGTTTACCATTTGATAAAATCAACAATTATGTATAAAAACCGTCTTGCGTGATGCTGGATGAAAGAAGGATATATCAAAGTGATAGGGCCAAAACCATCCGCAAGTTACTTTCATTAAAACCGAAACTTGAAAAGCAAGAAGGTAGATATAAATTATATCCGTTAAATTGTGATAATGTATGAATCTCTTGTAATTTCTTGAAGCAATGAGTTTCGAGCGCATTAGAAGTATTGGAATCGTCATTTCGAATCTTTGAAGAAGCTACGCATGTTTCGTTGAGGGAACATCTTGTGTACTCTTTTCGCATGGGTTTTATGCATTGGGTTTTCATATATGGGTTTTTAACGAGGCTGACGTGTGTTCCATGTAATCAGTATTATTTGATATTTCAAAGAGTGTTGTAAATGTGAGCTAATAAAAGCTTAGCGGCAAATGTTGAAATATCGATGTAAAATGGGAATAAAGTAATAGAATTATTTGAATAGTATTAAAGGGGTAATTTTGTAGTATAAATCTACTCTAATTCTTCTGCATAATAAGCTTTTGAAAGAAAGAGCATTATATATCGTTTAGTCTTTTTATTGTGTTAGTTTGGTAGACTGATATCAGATTTCATAACACGGAGCTCTTTCTGTCCATCACTTTGAACGACAAGCGCCATAATTGAACGAACCGGGGACCTTTTTTCTTGCTTGCTTTCTAAATTCTAACCACTGGATATATATAGCCATGACAATGATATTTGCCTGGAGTCAATATAGTGTGCCCATGAGAAATTTGTAAATTGGCTACTTGTATACAATTGGAGTACAATGTATATTGACTTGGCGATTGATGAATCTTGGAGATAATTACATAAATAGTCTATATTATTTGATAAATCGAAATATAGACATTATATCTAATTTGTAATTTGTATTTGTACAAATCATCTCAAAGCTATATAAGTGATCTACATATGATTATTGAAATTACATATATATTACGTATTTAGTATGTCTTTTTTCATTATTCAAAATTTGAATATTTTTTATTTTTTGTATTAATTTTAGAACTTTATCGTTTTTATATTTTGTAAGAGATAAAAGTTGATGAAAAATAACAAAAGAATGAAGTGTCACAATCAAAATTTGGAATGTAAAAACTATTTACCTAATTTTTAATGCAAATTCAAGTTACACTCTCATACATTATTTTCTCGTCATTTCATTCACTCAAAAAAAAAAAAAACAAGAATCTAGTTTCGGAATTTTCATTTTATACAAAAAATCTTGTAGATAGATTTTAGAATGGAGGAAATAATAATAGGTAATATGCATATGTTAATTTAAAACAAGCATCGAATACACAATATTTAAATAAGTCCAACTACTATTTTACATCACAAAAATTACATATTAAGTACCAAGTTTAATTTACAAAAAATTAAAGATTACTTATGTAATTATTTCATGAATATTATGTAATTCAATTTATTAGTAAAGGATGAAATGTCGCTTTGAATGATTGAGGTTTATGATCCTTTCCAAAACATTATGAACGAATCGGTGCAATGCAAGTTATTGGACAGAACACATTAAGACTATCGTGCTGCGGCCTCACTCGTTAATTCGATAAATATTCCTTAATTATTTTATCAAGGTGAGTAGGTGACCATATATATCCATCATCATATGATCGATATATAAAATCTACTCCTTCTATCATTAAAAGATTTTTGATATATTTTAGATTTTAATAGTTGACTTTTTCTAATTTTGAATTCAAATAAATTTTAATGTGTTATATATTTGTTTGAGAAAAATATATCAATATATAGTATTATTTTAATATAGTTTCTTATTAAACATTAATTTTGATTCAATTAAAATTTTGAATAATAAATTAAGATTATAAATTTGTTAATCTTTGTGTGAAAAGTGAAAGATAAATGCAATAGTATAAAGAGTTAGTATCTTTGACATTTACTTAATACCGAGCTTATTCTGGAATTGAGTTATAGTGCTGGCGCAGGAACTAATGCAAGTGCCAGCTTCCTTCCATTTTCCTTAAATTATTGAAAAATGCATGTGTAACTTAATTTGACCACATGTTTAACATGCCATTAAATTATTACTCATTATCTCTACTTTTATTAAAATTCCTACATTACCTTCCTCTTCTCTTCTATATAAACCACCATCACATCCTCAATAGTAAACACACCAAACCCTCAACTCCAAACACCAAAAAATGTCTCTTAAACATGTCCCATTTCTCTTGTCCGTTTTCCTCATTGGCCAAACAATCACTCTAGCAACAGCTAGAGAAACAACCCATCAATGGGAAGGCACAGTTTTCGCAGACGTCGAAGGCATCCCACCGGAGAAAGTCTGGCCATTCATAGGAGACTTTTGTAATGTTTACAGGGTTTTTCCCATCAATGTTTCCTTCTGTGATAGAGGTGATCCAGAAAATATTGTAGTTGGAAACCGCCGTTTCATGATTTTCTTGAATGGTACAAATGTTCAATGGGAGAAACACCACCTTGTAGAATTCAATCCAGCTAAACGTTTCTTGACATATAGAATGATGGAAAATAACATTAAGGTTTCATATTATAGGTCAACTATGACTGTGTTGAAGGATAAGAAAAATGGTAGCAAGATTAGGTGGAAATGGATTGCTAATCCTGTTCAAGGATATACTCCTCAGTCTATGCAAGCTCAACTTCAATTTATTGTACAATTTGCTGCTGGGAATATCATCAGGCTTTCTGGGTCATCTTAGTTTTTTTATTTTGAAATACATGGTTATGACTTATGATTATAAGTTGAATTGTTTTATACATTGTTGTAATAATTGGGGGTTCCTTTTGTAATAATTAAGTTCGTCAATAATGCTCCTTTAGTTGTATTTAGAATAATGGTTAATGCTCTTTTAGTTGATCTGTCTTCACATCTCGTTTTACTCCTGCCAGTTTTAAATATAAGATGCCATAATCATAAAAATTTATATTTTTAATATACTTTTGAAAACATTTTCATTATATTACATTCATCTATAATTTATACTATGAGCTAGAAAAAGTTTATTCTCTAAAAAACTTCATCTGGAAAATTGACTTTGGTGGCAATCTCTCACGTTCGACTAATGCGATTAACAAGTGGATAATATCATGAAACTCAATAAGTTAGACAATTTATCAAATCAAGCAATCATATGATTATTTTAAATATCGAATCATTTTTCATTCACCTAATAATGTGCATTTCTGGGGATTAGTCACTAAAACAGAGTACGCATAGTATATAGGTTTACTTCTAACATGTGTAATGACTATTATTAGTTGACTCGATCTTACATATGAGCAAAATATATATCATAAATATTAATGTAAAAACGATAAGTAACAAAAATTTGGACTCTCGTATACATTGGCCGGGCCATGCGCTCGATGTATATAATACCTTAATTGATTGCATTATGATATTTCACAACTCTCGACTATGCCATCTCTTTAAAACATCTAACAAAATCTCATTCCATGTATCAATTGGCCCTGGTAAACACCAATGTACACAATCATTGTGTACCCTTTCTCCAATCCCATTTGCAAAGGGATTCTTATACATGTAAGGACCAGGATGACCATCTGGCCTCAACAATGCTACTTTTGTCACATCTAAAGCTTCCAGTCTCGAATTACCTAACCCTTTGAATTTCTCTTTTGCTTCCTTTACTTCTCTAATCTGAACACTTCTCATATCTGCATCCATACCTTCAAGATTTTTCTCTCCTATACTATAGGGTGCTGTTTTAGGGCATGCACCAAACTTGTCCCATTCCCCTTCAAAATGGTGGGGAGAAAATGTTGTCACAAAGACACCGAAATCGCCCATTGAGTCACTTTTCCTTTCTATAACTGTCTGAAGAGTTTTGTTCAATACCTTCCCGAGAATATCAAAAAACGAAATATTAGTGTAATTTTCTCCTCGACAAACATGACAACCTAGTACTTTGTCTTCTTGATAATACAATGAAGGATTAAGAAACCAATGGCCCACAGATAACACAATCAAATTCATATGGGATAAATCCTTTGCCCATCTCTCATTTATAGAATCCAAGTAAATCAAATTATACTTCATATCATCTTTTTTCTCAACCCCTTTGACTAAAAAAGGAGACCAATAAATTGAGACAGTAGCATTATATGATGGAAACTTCCATTTCCTGAACTTATTTTCTTCCCCTTCTTTGAATAGAAGTTTAGGCTTTGAGGCAGTGGCAAGCATGCACATCAAAGATTCCAATTGGTTTCTTGCAATTGAGTCACCCACAAAAGCAACATGTTTATTCCTTACGATTTCAAGAAACATTTTAGGGTCAAACCTGGAAAGTTCACATTCTTTAGGCATCCATCTCCAATAGAGGTAGCCTTTATCAGGTCTCCCATGGCTCATGCAATTTTGACCATCCTTAATTGTGTTGCAACTCGTACCTTTATACAATGGACCCTTCTTATCTTTCACCCATTTTCCCTCTGTGTAATCACACTTTCTTTCAATCTCTGTGCTTATGTTTCCTGCAAAAACCAATAAAAAAAAATATCTTGAACATAAATTGTCTTTTAATATTTATAAGAGAACATAACAATGTCTCAATGTTTCTAAAGAATCTGCCGTCTAGATGACACATACGTGAATGTATTTTATCCCCAAATAAGCAAGAAAAGTATAATTTTAGTCAATTTAAAAGTATCATATTCCAAAACAATTTCTCGTCTCTATCTTAGACGGGGGCTTTTTCAAAGGTATTGGGGAATGTTAATTTAAAAAATATCATAGTCATTTATATTATATTATTAATTGAGGTATGACTTGCCAAATAAAACATAGAAAAAACCCTGATATATATGTGTATGTGCATATATATAACATATACCTGGCACTTTCTTGTTAACGGGCTCGCTCTTGTTAACAAGCTCTTTCTTGTCAACTTGAGGGTGAAACGAAGAATTGATAACAATTTGATCATTAATAACGTTGAGATTTTGTGTTGAAGAAATGGTCAAATTTAATGGGAAGAGATAAAAGTTGATGAAGAATATGAGGAGCAAAGCACACAAGAACAACGTCAACAACTTTTTGATCAAAGTATATTGTTGGGTTTTGAGAGAAATCAAGAAAGGCATTGCATATATACCATTTTGGTTATGAGGAATGAAAAAATAAACAACGTCAAATTATATGGTTCCCTGCATCTAGATGAAGCAATCTTATTGAGCTTTTTTTTCTTTGTTGTTTGGTTGGTGGAAGATAGAAACACATTATTCAACAAGAAGATTATTTTTTATTTGTTTTCCTTTGGGTGAAAAATATTTTCTTCCATGTTAGTTAAATAAGAGTAATAACATGTTTATTTTTAACAATATTTTTCAATATATATGTATAATATATGTAGCATTTTTGCTAATTTATTTCCCACCTTAGATCTATTTAAGATATATAGCTCAATTTAAAAATAAAACAACTCATATGAACATATGTAGAATTCAAGATATATATAGCTCATTCAAAGAAAACTTAATTTTATTTTCAATCCATTTTAATTGATATTTTTAATTTTTTGATGAAACTGTATGTTATTTGATGATAACAAATGAATTTTTATTTCTTATATTCATAAATATAAAATTAATATCTTTGAGATATTTTTAAAATATTTTTTATAATATAATTTTTCATTATATAATTAAAACAATTTATGTTCTAAGCTTTTCTTCTAAAACTAAAAACGATAATTAATTAAAGTGACAAAGTACACAATAGGTGCATGCAGTAGTTGATGACTTTATGGTTGTCAACACTTGCTTCCACTACTTTTTAGCAGGAAAACCGTGAAAAAACCAAGGACTTGTATTCTAAAATTTGTAAAAAAAATAACCACAAGTTTGACTAAGAAATAGAAGTAATGCATGAAAATTTGATATATTTAATCTCCAACAATCACTTAGATTTATAATCAAAGTAACAACTGAAAGATAGATTATCTTGCAAATAACCCATGATTTGAGGGATAACTATTACTTGTTTAACTTGAAGTAATTATCTTATTGACTGGTTCTATTAAATGAAATAAAGTAAAATAGTCTCAATTGAGTCTACTTTGCTGGAAATAAAGCATATAATTATTAATTAGACTCCCTTAGGGTTCTAAGTTGCTAAAAGGTAGTTCAACTGATGACCTTACTTGCTTAGCTACCATCTTTAGACTCTCTATAGTTTGTTGAACCACTCTCCCAAAATAAAGTTGTATGAACAGATATTTTTGTCTTTCCATGTAATTCTGGATTTCTACAAATGACTAGTGCTAGCTTGATCATCAACAAAAAATCACAGGAGTGAGCATGTATTGATCAATCAGCCAGCTATACCGTCCATAATATCAGTAGTTTCAGTAGTTATATATAAAGATTGGATCAAGTGCTCTGTACGAGCGGTCCATACACCCTCCTGTTGCTCCTCATGCCCGAGTGGGGAGGAATAGTTCCAATTTTTTTTTTCCTTTTTTTTTTAACTCGATTATTTAATAAACTCTTCAAGATAATATTTGTGTCCGTTCTCGATAGGCGGCTAAACTAATAATTCATGTTTTTTTTCCATTCTTTTTTCATTTTTTTATTTCTTTTTATTTTTGCAATTATCGACTGCGATAGAAACTCGATAAATTAATATTCGATTATTTAATAAACTCTCCAAGATAATATGTTTGATCAGTCACGACTCGGTAGGGTGCTTGTTTTTTTCGACTCGGGGATACAATCTCGATTATTTAATAAACTCTCTAAGATAATATGTATGGACTCGGGGATAGGGTGCTAAATTAATAATACGCTCAAAAGTATAAGATAATATATTTTTTGCTAATTTTCAACACTAATGTTGGTTTATCGTAAATATTTTGATAATATAATAACAGTTACTCGTGGTCCATACACCATCAATTACTCGATTATTTAATAAAGCTACTAAAATAATATTTTCTGAGTCCGACTCGGGATAGGGTGTTTGGTTTTTTTTCATCGATTATTTAATGAACTCTCTAAGATAATATTTTTGACAGACCTCAACTCACGAATATGGTTCTAAATTAATAATACGCTAAAATTACAGGATAATACATTTTTGATAACTTTCAACACTAATGTTGGTTGATCTAAATATTTCGATGATATAATAACGGTTAGTCCCGCATTTTTTTAATTTTTTTTATGGTTTTCTTTTTTTTCCCCTTTTTTAATAGTCGATTATTTAATAAATTTCACTTTTGAAAAAAGTTAATACTTGATTATTTAATAAACTCTCCAAGATAATATTGCAGTAGGTCACGACTCGGGGTAGGGTGCTTGGTTTTTACTCGATTATTTAATAAAGCTACAAGATAAATCTCGACAACGCCGAGTCCATACGATTACTATTCATCCCTCACAGTCCATTACTTTTTTTTGCTTTTTGTTTTTTTTTGTTTTTAATTTGTTTTTTGAAACTTCGATAAATTAATACTTGATTATTTAATAAACTCTCCAAGATACCAACTCGGATATGGTGCACAAAATAAGAATTCATATTTTTGTTCATTTTTACGCAATTATCGCTTCGGTAGAAGCTTCGCTAAATTAATGCCGTTCTTTAATAAACCACTCTCCCGGATAATATGCAGTTAGTCACGATTCGGGGTAGGGTGTACAGTTTATTTTTATCCCGACTTCGGGAATGTATGCTAAATTAATAATGCGTCCTTTTTTCGTTCATTTTCATATATTTATATTTGCTCCAATTATCAACTACATTAAACACTCGAGAAATTAATAATCGATTATTTAATAAACTTTCTAAGATAATATTTTTGTTCGATCCCGACTCGAGGATAGGGTGTTAAATTAATAATGCTTTTTTTTTTTTACAATTATCAACTAAAGTAGAAACTTGATAAATTAATACTTAGATTATTTAATAAATTTTTCTAATATAATATTTGCGTCATTCGAGGATAAGGTATATTCAACCATTTGTGTTTTTTAGGTTTTTTGTAATTATCAAATCTGATGAAACTATTTCGATTAATAAACTCTCTAAAATAATATTTTTGGCGGTCCACCTTGAGATAGGGTGCTAAATTTGGAACTTAATGCTTTCGGAATTATTACCATTTGATCTTTTAACATATTTTTGCTTGTACTCTATAGAAGTTGGTCCCGCGCTCAAATGAATTACATGTTCGCCCGTCAATTGACGGGCCAACAACACTAGTTAGGCATGTAAAAAAACCTGAAAGCTCGATTTGGCTTGAGAAGTTCGGCTCGAAAAGTTCGATTCAAAGATCGGTTCGACGTAGTTGAGCGAACTCAACACCTCATTTGCCAGAGTTCGGACAAGCTGGCTTTACGACTGTTCGAACCACATAGAGACTATACCATTAGTTTTATTTTACCTTTTTCATCATTTATCATTAAAATTTGTTTTTAAATTAGAACCAGATGGACAGAAATTTTTGATTCGTTCGGACCTCTGAACCGAGATATTCGGGCTCGGTGAAGTATGACTGTTTACGATTCTGAATCCATATAACGACATATCTTGAATCAATATTGAATAGGGTAAAAAATATTAAACCAATTTAAATGAAAATATTTCATTGGGGTAGGGGGTTTCCATGTCCTATGAAACTAAAGATTTTATGATATTTGACTCTTGGATATAATGGACTAAATAAAAATTGACTTATTATACTACCTAATAACAAATAGAGTTTGAATAAATCAAAATGACTCATTATACTACCTAGTAAGTGTTTGCACTTCACTCTTGCATCAATTCGGAAACAACTTAATTTCTTTTTATTACAGAGGTAAGGGGCGGATAGTACGCACCCCCTACTCTACTTTTGCAGGAGCCTCTTTATAGGATTGGGACGTTGAATTAGGGCTTTAGGGGAAGGGGAGGGGGAGGGTTACTACATTTGTGTAAAATAACATGTAAATGTATGGTAAACTTTAAACTCTGCCACATTTTATATTCATAGAATCATATTATACAATATGAGCAACTAATTAACCAAACTTAGCTTGAAATGGTACTTGTAGCTTACAACAAACATTGCAGATACTTCATTTCCATAAAATCCAATAGAAGAGAGGGTGGTCAATTAGCAATGTGGAAGTTTTAATTGACGGTGTAACCTTATGAAGTGCTTCTCAACAATATCTACAACTTCATGACACAACATATTGCAGAGTTGAGTTATACCTCTTCCATCAGAATTCAGAACATAATCCAATATCAGATGGTGGAACATCAGAATCTTAGTACAAGATTCTACCAACCGTGGTCAAAGAAGTCGCAAGTGGCCTGTTACTGAATCAAGCGATGATTTATATCCTGATCCACCAAATGAAAATATGCCAATAAAAGTATCAGATATATATAACAAGATGAACACAGTCTATTATCGGCATGCACTGTACAAAGTTGAAACAAGTTCTGGAGAACATCTTAAGCATGGAACTTAGGTCGTAACAAGAATGTTGGTTGACAATTCTTAAAACGTTAGTGAGGAAGATCTATAATCTAGAAACATTAAGTGGATGACCATACCAGGTCCAATGGCCAAAACTGTCTTCGATCCAGCAGAGACCTGAAAAGGTGATCAGAATGTATATTCAACTTTAAAACTAATTAGATGGTTAGATCATCTAATATATATATGCAAGAGAAAGTGGAAGGCTAGAAAATGGACAAACCAAACACATGAATTACTCTTGCAGCAAACTATTACTCCTAAATATCATGACATTCAAGTCTGGATCCAATTAAAAAAAAAAGTAGGACGAGAGATGGTGATGCACTCCGAGATTTCTATTGGCTCAATCAAACTCACAAGTCACAATCATCATCTTTCCTGTAATTAACTTCAAGCAAAAACTATCCAGCTTTTTAACGAAATATTAGACCAGTTATATTTATTAAAATTTGTAAAAAACAGCTCAAATAAAATACTATGATTTCTTTTCATATTGAGAACCCACTAGATTGCAAGTCAACTTTTTAGCTAAAAAGTTCGCAAAGAGAGAGCACCTAAGTATTGATGGCTTAAAAGAACTTCAACACAGGGGTAATGTTCCACGCCTTCGATTTGTAATGTTCAGAATTTCTTATGTTTTAGGACTTCAGGAGTCTTGAGAAAGCAAACCCCCATATGCTACTACTGAAATAGTCTAGAATCACATTTCCTTGGAAAGGTATTATTATATATAAATGAAATGCTAGACAACACCACATATGCCTCATAAAAATCAGAAACAGGACAATTATACAATTATAACCCAAAGCTTCAAGTTTACCAAACATATCACCGAGATAACTGTTTCTCGCTCATGTGAAGGCTACCTACAATCTATACAATCGTTCCAGGGTGGGTTATATACTGCGAGGATACCTGAGTTCGACCTGCATCAGCAACAACAAATGTTGGCAGGCCAACGATATCAGCTGACTCCTTGAGTTTATTCCTGACTTAAGTCAAGCCATTACAATCACGGAATGCAAAAATGTCATGTTTAAAGCCAACAAAAAACATATCCAATTCCAACTTAACAATATGAATCATCTTCTTACATTTCTTGTAGATTCTTGCATGTGACAACAATTTTAGCTTGCCCGGATTGCTCCCACTGCCTCAACAGAGAGCGATCACTGCACAATGAATAGTGATAATGCTTATCAGATTAGAACAAAGATTTATAGGCTTAAATTTGATTTCAAGTGGAGAAAATAATGGCTTCTTCTGCACGAATTCGTACACCTCTTAATGAGTTCCGCATAGATTCCAGTTGCAGCATCTGCAACATTTTTACCAACAGACATTTAGTGGCCACTTCTTAGAAACATTATCATGAAACTAACAAAGGATAACAAAAACGATTACAGAAACTCAACAAAGGAGAATACAGAAACTTACGAGCACATTGAGACGCAACTTTCCCTGCTCCCATTTTCAGGTCCCCTCTAACCACCAAAACCTGATAGCAATTACCAATTATCTTTAAGTTTCCATTTTAAAGAATTTCAGAAAATTATGTTTTAAAAATAATGTGTACTCTGGCATCAAATAAAAGACAAAATTAGAGAAAATTAAATCCATCTTCTTATAACGATATGGCGCTATGATGCAACCCTATAAAGAATTGAAGACCTCAAACATGGTATAGTAAAATGAAGAAATACAAAAAGGAGTCGAACAAAAATTCATAATAGTTGTCAAGTAAAGAGTTAAGGCCTTAAGGGTCCAGAAATTACCAATTCTATAACACACTACTCTGTACATATAAATAATCAAAGTTCATAACTTTTACACATAATTCTAGGCACCTAATCAATTTTCTTAAAAAAAACATAGTCCTTTAAACATTTTAACTGGAATTGATATTTTCAATTTTCAAGATTAAACTTTTATGATAGAAATATTTACAAGAAAATAATATTTTGAAATATATTTCAAAGCAAATTCAATGATACCAATGTATATTTATTAGAATACCATTAACATAACATGTGTCAATGCGTCAAAACAGGCTACCGCCTAAGTGAGATAGGGGTCGGATACGACGTAGCCTTAGCCTTGTGATGGCAAGGAGTCATTTTGATAGCAAGTGTACTCAAGCGTGAAATGCTAACAATATCTACTACTTCAATAAGTGTAGTAAGTGTAACAAGTCATTTTGATTTAATCAATTATATGCGAGAGCAAGAGAACACAAAATCTATCTTTGACTCCATAGCACACGGAAATGAATAAGAATAAGGAATACAAATAATTTGTGGTAAACTTTTGGTTAAAGAATCGAAAACGTCAATTTAAATGAATTAAATTAAGTAATAAAAAATACCATCTTTAGGCCTTCATCAGTATTACCAGAGAGCACTCTTGTCTTGCTCACAGAATTGCCACTGATGCTTCTACTGCTAGGACTATTAGCATTTTTGTTATTGGGTTTTGCTATATCCAAAATAAATCCCAAAATGAAGCCAATTACAAGTCCTGGAATAAAATTCTCTGGCTTGAAACTGACGGAAAGCCATTGCTTTTCTTGCTTCTTTGGTTGCTTGGATGAAGAATGATAAAAATTACTATAGTTAGTCTAGTAGGCACGAATATTATTCATAAAAGATAAGGTCGAGGGATCAAGTCCATGACAAAGGGTTGATTTGTCTTTTTTTTTAAAACATAAATACTTCAAGAATCAATATAATCAGCAAGAATAAGATAAATGCAATAAAAAGTTGAGTTTTTTGAAACTTTATTACAATGATAGTACCTTGGATGAAGAATGATAAGTGTTGTTTCTGAAAGAAGCAAACATTTGAGAAGTGTTTGAAGATTACTATGAGACTTGGCCAAATGATTTTTAGTTGGTTAAATTCCATCCAATCAATTGAATTACGAAAAAAATAACCTTTTAAATAAGAACGTGAGATAATTTTTAACACGAACTTTTGGAAAAAAATATTTGGTACCTTTCAATAATCATTGAAGAGGATAATTTTAGCATTCGAATTTTAAAAAAATATTTTTTGATATACGGACTTGATTTAACATATAAGACAAAACAAAATTTATATGAAATACAATTTATGAATCATTTTTTAAAATAATAAATATTTAATTTGGTTAATTTTAAAAGTAAAGTTATAATTAATTAATAAAAAATAAAATAACACATATCTTCAACCTTATCCAAAGTTTCCCCACCCGCCCTGCCCATCGTACTAACCCGTATCCGGGCAGCGGATCCTCGAGTTGTTAACAGCCAGATTGTCAAGCGATCAGTCGATAACGGATCAAAGAAGTATAGTTTCCGTAGAGAAAAATATTTGAGTATCGAAGTGAAGCTTTCTTGATTTGGCGCCGAGGTTTACTTTATGTAATATCAGTTCATTTCAGCCTTGATGGCTCATTATATGAGATTGGTGATTGAGGCTAGCGTCATTAAGAGGTCGGGTAATGATTAGACAATTATGGCCTTAATTACCCCTTAATGGATTTGATTCCAGTCGTTACTTGTCCTTGATCGCCTCATTTCCCTGCTCAGCGGCTTATTAAGCCTATGGCTTTAGTCTCTGAGCCTCTGTGGGTTTGAGCCCATTTCATCAGCAGGGTCTTCCTAAATTGGGCCCACACAGGTGGACAATTGGACATGAACCACGGAACCGACCCATTCAAATATGGCACTTATAGTAGTTTTCTTCCCATCTTTTGTTGATTTCGACTTTTGTCGTTACAGTAAAATGCGGATGAGTTCGGGTTAATTACTTTGATGTTGGATACTCTTGAAATCTTCTACTTTGGGTATATGAGCTTATTAAGTTTCGGCTGCCGTTAAAGTATTCAGGAAAGAAAATTTTGCACCCAATTCGTTATTTCTTGTTTTATATAATCGAGATTCGCATCGATTAATTTTAGAACTAGTTAGTTGAATATGGAACACAACTTTATCTGATGATATAAAAGTATAAGATTTTCAATTATGTTTTATTGAATTGTTTTTATTTCAATTATGTTATTATATTGCAAGTATATTTACAACTAACTTTTATTTTTTTATTTTGTAGGATGGCGTGAAATGGGTGAAATGGTGCTTCCGTCCTAGGCGATAGATAGCCCAAAGGAGCTCATATATGTGTTAAATCGAGGCGGATCGAAACAAATTAATTTCGAAATTACATTAACGTTTCGTTTCTATAATTTGAAAAGAAGAAATTTTTCGATTGATTTGTAGAAAACTTTTGTTTTAAAAATTTAATCCATAATTCCGACTTATGAAATACATAACTATCTAAATGAATTATTATTATTTTGGGTAAAATATCTGGCAGATGAGTCCATACATAAAAAACAAATTAAGATGAAGATCTACAGAATTAATGACAAATTTTGTTGTCTTTGTAATAACTCGTTAAAGGTACTAATATTGTAAATAATGCATACTAGATTTGCTCGGTGGAATATTTTGAGAATCGGAAAAATCAGTCGAATAATTAAAATAAAGTAAATCGATTCGGTGGGTATTTCGGTTTGAGCATTTTAAAGTTTTAGTGAATGGAATGATATTATTTGGGGTTAGAAGTTAAATTTATGTTGGGTTGTGTTGTTAAGCAGAAGCCCAACCCAGAAAACCCGAGCAGCAAGCCCAGCTTGATCTTGAGATATTTTGTTGTCTGAGATACCTCTTTTTATGTTAGCTTATTAGTATGTCAATCTTCCTCCATATTCTTAAAAATTGTAAATTTTTTTCATTTTCTCATTTAGCGAAACTTTAGTGCGAAATTTTACGGAGAGATTAAGAGACATTCTCTACGTTTTGAGGTAAGCAAGATCAAATCTTTTAGGTATTTCTTGAGTTAGAGAGGATGTTGACTTTTTGATTTGACTTGGAGTTTTGATGTTTATTATGTTATGAAATTGTCATTTAAGCTTAGATTAGCGTATAACGGTTGATAATTATCGATTTATGGGATTGAAAAATATTGATGAACATATAGTTGACTTTTGTAGGTTTTCTAAATGGTGTTTAAAATGATGAAGTATGCTCTTAGACTTGATTTAGGTTTGTTTGGTGTAGTTGTTTGAAGAATGTTCGGATATGGGGTGCTATCTGGGTGAATATTATATTATTAGTTGTGTTATAAGTATTAATTATAATTTTGAATGTTTTGGCGTTGATCATGGGTAAAGGTCATTTGTTGTGATTGCGTGGGTTTGCTTCATGAGTGATACTAATCTCCGCAGGGAGTTTTACTTATCGCGTGTATAAGTATATGTTGTTGTACTTGTTAGTTTGTCTTGAGGATATGTTCATTGTTATTCCACTATACGAGATGATGCGTAATCTGTTGGTTCATATCTATATAGTTGATTGTGTGCTTTGGCTTGGGGTTGTATGTTGCCTCTGTTATGTATGATTTTGGTGTTTTGGATGAAAAGTGTTATTTCTGTGTGTGGGTTTGTGTCGGTGGTCTCATAGTCGATATAGATGTTTTTGTGGTGGTCTTTGAGTCGTATTAGGAAGAGTTGTATATGAGTTGATGTTGTCGGTTGAGTTGTCCATTGAGTTGATTTGTCGATTATCTTGCTTCGTTCCTAGTGGGTGTTGAGTTACCTCGTGCTTAATGTCTTGATTCGGTGATTGCCGTGCCTCGTTACGATTCGGTGATAAACATGCTTCGTGAGCATGATTTCTCCTGAGTTGATTCCGTTATAGCATTAGTTAGCAAGAAATCGGACTTATATTAGTTGTTAACCTCTTGTTAGAGTTGTTGAGTTGATACTATTGTTGAGTTGACACTATTGTTGAGTTGTTGAGTTGATACTATTGATTTTGTTGATGGAGTCGTTGAGTTGTTAGTCGGTGAGTGAGTTGGTTGTATAGTTGGGTAGTCATGTTGTCCGAGAGTCGTTGTGTTGGAATCTCTGTATTATATGTTGTTTTAGACTTTTGGTGTTGTGATATGTTTATGATTCATTTATATGTTTTATGACTCGTTCTTGTTTATGGATATTAAATTGATTTAGTTAGAGGTGCTTGATGAATTGATGTCAATTTAAGATTAGGGGTTGATTATGGTTCATATTATCGGATTTCCTTGTGGATCCCTGAGTTTCGTATTCATCGTTGTACATTCTTCAAGGTTAAAGTTTGGGTTGATTGATGGACAGGAATCATTTTGAATAAAACCGATGGAATCATAAACAGTATAAACCGAAGTTTATGTATATAGATGATGTTGATGATATATTATATATGGTGGAAAATTAGAGTCAGGTGTGTTTGTATGTAAGTTATGATCAAATCACGATGTTGATACCATTAAGGTGAATATGTTCTATATACTAAATGAGGAAATTGGGAGGCCAATTGATGCTTAGGTTATCTTGGGTTTAAGACATATGTTGCTTCGTTGTATATTAAGATAATGAAACAATGTGGAATTCCTATTATAAATATTCCGATAACAAATAGATTATTGTGACTATGATTTGGAGTAATACTTTAAAATTGAACTCTGAATAGTTAATTCAGAGTTGTAGGTTTGGTGTGAGATTGTATGTATAGTGAGTATCTCTAAGATATGAATATCGAGTTGTATGCTGAGTTGTTGTATGTTAGAGTTGTATATTAAAATCTTCCAGATGATTAAATTAAATGCTGAGTAAGTGGTTGACGTGATGTAAGTTTATCGGTGTTGATTGGAAAGCCATTAGAAAAGATTTATCATGTTGAAACGCGAAAATATACAATACTTGTGGTGTATAGTTGTTAGATTGGTAATGGACTTGAGTTACCTTGTGTGTATGTGATTCATACATGATATTTGTGATGCTCGGCTTCATAGGCGACTCCCCCATTCGATGTTGGTCTTATGCCTAGGTTGTTGCGGGATGATCGAGATGCTTTAGGTGGGCAATTTCACGCATCCATGAAGGTGGCGATAGTGATTTGAAGACCTCAACAGTCATACTTTTATTTTCCTTTGGAGTTTTTTGTTGTATAATAGTATATGTTGTAAACCGTGTTTGATGTTGTATTTATATTGTTGCTTTTCCCGTCGTTGTAGTGTTGAATCAGATTCATTTTGTGATCATTTTTCTATGTTATCCATCGTTGGTGACTCGTTATTAAAGGTTGTTCAGCGGTCACAGCCTCGGGGGGGCCCACACAGGGCGGGTCGTTCTGATCTTTAGCGATGAATTTTTTGGGAAAATCACGCACGCAAATTGAGCGGATATAATGTGGGGAGATTTGACCCTAAGACAACCAATTTGAAAGATAAAGGCACTAACCATTAAACCAATTGACTTCATTAGTTATGTACTTTACTTATTAAAACAATCATATGATTAATTACTGTATAATTTGAGTTATTATATCGATGAGTTTAAGTTAAATAAATTATATTTCAAACAAACCATGTTGTTTATATATAAGAAAATGTAATAAGGTTGTATATAAATTCTTTTACTTATACATATTATACAAATTGCTTAATATTATATTTTTCATACAAGATATTGATAAAAATACAATTATATCAATATATTACTCTTTAAATAATAAAATCTTTAATTTTTCAATAATATATTGATGCATCTAATTCTTTTATTCAATACTATATCTCATAATTACATCCATATACATTAAAGAATATTCAATATTAAAATAACAATATCACTATTAAAGAACTAGTCTGTGTTACTTTGTAAAAGATGACTGATGATCTTAGATTGTGTTGATAAAGTAGTTACATACTCAAGTATATTTAAATCATAAAAGTTATTTTCAATTATATAATATATTAATAAAAGAATTAGATGAATTATTATATTATTTACTAAATAATAGAAGTTGTTTAATGTTAATAATATATTATTCTAAGTTGTAATTACAATTTGCAAACTCTTTAAATGTGTTGCAAACTCCTGGAGTTCTTCCAAACCCTTGGTTTTGTCATAACCTCGATTGTAAATCCATACTCTAATATTTTGCTATAGCTCAATTTAATATTAAAATGATACTAATAAAATTAGAAATGATTTCAAAGAAAAAATTAAGTTTTAAATTCATTACCAAAGTAGCATATTTAAAATAAAACGGGGGCATGTTTATTACAATTTTATGAAAAGTGAGATAAATGGGAGCATGTTTAATTCAAACATGGCCATGTTGTTACTCCTCCGACCTGAAAGTTGTCACGCGACTTTGTCACTTTTCATAGTTGAACTTAGTTGATATTTTGTTTGTGTTTTATATTATTTTTAAATATCAATAGTAAAAATAAGGTTTAACAAATTCATATATTTTCATGAAGAGTATTATAAAACACAAAAAATAATATAAGTCGGGTTCAAATATGAAAAAGTCAAAGTCAAAAAGTAGACAATCTTTATTGAATAATTTATGAAAAATTATGAGATAAGCGTGGGCATGTTTAATTCAAAACATGAGTAGGTGTTTATCAATTTTATGAAAAGTGTGATAAACGGGGGCATGTTTAATTCAAACATGGCCATGTTGCTGCATTTCATGAAAATTGTGATGGCGTTTGCATGTTTAATTCAAACGTAGTGCGTACTTATTACAATTTTATGAAAAGTGTGATAAATGTGGGCATGTTTATTCAAACATGGTCATGTTTATTACAATTTCATGAAAATTGTGATAACGTATGCACGTTGAATTCAAACATGGTCATGCTTGTAATTTTATGAAAAGTGCTAATAAGCATTGAATGTTTAATTCAAACATGACCATGTTTATTACAATTTCAAGGGTTTAGAACAAGTCCAAGGGGTTGGAACAACTTTGAGGGTTTGTAATAATTTTAAGGGTTTGTGACTTGTAATTATAACCTAGAATAATAATTTTTTAACACTAAACGACTTTTATTATTTAGAGAATAATAAAAAGAATTCACATATATAGATGCATTATGCTTTTTATAATCAAATAATTCACATATAATCTTATTACTTTTACACTAATGATCTTATTCATGTATTCGTATTATATAAATATATCATATATTAAAGAATATTAACATTATATTTGAAAAATATTACAATAATATATTTAATAACATCATTATTCTAATTAATTTATTATTCAATACTATATAAATATATTATCTTTCTATCCCGTATCACATTAAGGAATATTCAACATTAAATAACTTTTAATATTATAGATAAAAGTGATAAAGGGTTTATTTTTTATCATTAAGGTCTTCAACATTAATATATTATGCATTGTAATATTATCAATTATCATTAAAAAGTTATTTTTGAAATAGGTTTTAATTACAATTATTCTTTATTCATTAAAAATAATATATTGATGGATCTTATATTTATTTATTTCTAAATAAGTTATTCAATTATCACACACTGTTCACGAATTATCTATATATGGTACAACAAATCAATCAGCAAAATTACAACAACAACAAAAACATTCAAAGCAGAGTACTACCTCCATTTCATTAATATGTCCAGATTATTTTTCAACGGTCTTAACAAACTTCGTAACTTAATCGACACATATCAAAATTATCGTACTTGATATTACACATTCAAGTACTATTTTCACCAAATTACACAACGTGCACACAAATATTTCCATTCAAAATTTAAAAAGCATCCAACGATCAAAATTCCAAAATGAACAACTTTTTTTTTAAGAAGGAGCAAAAGAATGAACCTCAATCCCTAAAATATCGTCGATTTTCTTAGATGATCCAAAATTAACAGACTATCTTCTTAAGCCGACTACTTTAATTTTATTGAATTAAAATAATAACATTAATACTACATTTGGATATATTTTTACGTAAAATATCATACAACCTACTAAAAATACATCAAAATTAAAATCTTAACCGTGACGACTTTGATACAAATTAAAATAATAACATTAATACTACATTTGGATATAGTTTTCGTAACATATTAAAAAAACACATGAAAATTAGAAATGGAACGATGTTTTAGGAAAAAAGTCATCTTGAATATGTGAAGTGAATGAAGCAATTTTGTGAGGCAAGTTGGTTGAATTGTGTTTACTTGGGCCATCTGAAGCCGGGCCTCAACAAGGTCAAGCTAAATTATAACAGAATAGTCACACTCACACATTACATAAAGAACAGTCAATTAGGTATTATATTCAAATACCTAATTGTTTGTATTTCCTATAGTATTTATCTGCTGCTTTTGATGGTTAGTTTCTAATATTTCATATCAACTTGGAAGCATGAGGACCAATCTTGTACGGGTGCCTGTTTTTGTCCGGTTTGTTACAGACATGATTTCCAGAAGGTTATAAAGCCATAGAATTTTATGCGTTTGACAGATTAATTTACCCTTCATGTACTGTAAAACGTGCAACTTCCTCGGCAACATAGGTAGGCATTATAGATGACTCCTTCCAGCTTCTACCTTTTACTGTGTTAAATTCTTGCCTGGAGATTGTAGCATTGTTTCTGTTAGAGATCAAATCTATATCATTGGTGGTTCAATGCTTTCATTGCATGTAAGTCGCATGGTGTCATCTTGGGCAGCCAATGGAGTTCAGTTTGAGCAAATATCGCTTTTAAACAGGAGGCTAAAAACTACCTGGCTAGATATATTCCTATAAGGTGTCTCGATGGTGTCTCTGATGAATGTCCTTCTAAGAGGGTTAACAACTTCATCTGAAGTTCATGAGTTACTACCTATAAACAAAGGAAAAAATTTTGGTTGGTGAATTGGACAGGATGCTTCAAATGATTCCCAACATTCTAGGAAACATGTCCATCCATGTCTAAAGGTCGGAGACGAGCCCATGTTTTGCATCTTGGAGATAAATTATATGCAATTGGAGGCACTAATAATGATGGTGAGCAGACTCCTCGTTGAAATATTTGACCAGGCTCAGGGTGCATGGACTCCTGTTTGTAGTGAGAACCCTCAGATATCCATCCTAATTACCTGTCTCATTGCAGTCAAAGCAACACTTTCCTTGATTGGATCAAATGACTCATTCTATTCGTGGGAGGTGGTGCATGTTATTTGGCAATGGAAGTGTAAAAGGCCGATGGAAAAGAGAATTACATAAATGTCCGTCCGACTTAATTGTGTATGTTTTCGAACCAGGGTTAACTAATAAGCATTACGTACTGTGGTATACTCCCGAGGGATGCATCTGCGGTTGGATCTGATTTCCTATAAATACTTTACTGTTAATTTAGGGGACCTTGCATATAATATTGATCGTTATAGTGCCAAGCTGGTTGATCTTGGTGCAGGGATCCTTTCCTTAATTTATACTGGAAGCGAGTGCCTTACCTCCATTGATGACCACGGAGTTGAGCATGACTTAATAGATCACCATTGCATAACCTTTGAGATCAACTATGACCGTTTGGATAAAATTGAGTCAACATGCACTTTCCGGGAATTGAATTACAAAAACAGTTGTTTCTGCGATGTTATATCTGGGGTTGATTATATTTACCAACTCGGTTCGCCTTTGCAATGTAAGCATCTTTTTTATTTCTAGATTATTACCATGGTCATGATTACTACGTTAATGTTCTTATTTTCTTTTATTCTTCCAATTTTCTTTGAAGAGATAATCCCTTTTTCCCCACAGGAAGGTACCTGTGGTGTCTATTTTTCTGGCGGTTTTTGTGAGTAAAATTACGCTTTGCTTATCTTATGCACTTCTCTCTATTTATGTGTTTTGGTCATGAAGCTATCGCTATTAAGTGAAATGGTTGATGTTAGTATGCCTAAATGATTGTTCAATTTTCAAATAAGAAAAGGTTCAACCTCTGGCAAGTTCTCTTTACCAACAATTTGCAGGCTCATCTCTCAATATTTAAAAAAAAAAATTCAAATAAGAAAGATCTTGTATCACTACAACCATTCCGTTAATCGGCATTCGTTATGATTTTTTGACTCCATGCTAGTTAATTTTGTGTTGAAGTGCAGAAGCCGGTGATGGAACTACAAAAGAAATCGCAGATTACCTTCGGCATCTTCTGGTGATGGAACGGTATCTGCTTTCCTAGTTTTGTTCGAGGAGTAATCACTTCCATCAGCACTACTTGATGCATTCTTTCCATCGTTACTCTTTATTGACTCATCTGAATCCAATCTATCATTCTTTCTTCCTTACGCGAGGTGATATATTCGTAATCTGTCATTAGATATCCACTCACCACAACGATATTATCGAGCTCGACTTTGTCCCTCTGGAACTTATTTCCGCACCTTCATCCTTTCCATCTAAGCCTTTGGCGAACATGGGAGGTCACGCCATTGACACTAAAAGAACCACTCGTATCCGAAGAATTAGAAAATTCGGATTTTGGCTTTGGCGTCAGTGACGAACTCACATCTGACAAGCTACCTCCTGATGCCACACACTTTAGCAGCAGCAAGTAAAGATGACAGAACTCCACCATAGGCTCAAAATGTTGAATCAACAAAACCATGGCAACACTATCTAATAACCATATCAGCCTCTGGCCTCCCCAAAAAGGCCGGACATGTCGATGACAAATCAAATGAATTTTTTTTCCACCACTGTCCTATTGAATTCTGCAATAATAAATCAAGAAACCTATTCAGGGGAGTAAGCATTATTAAAATGATCTGATTTAATGCAATCATCATGACACATGATCCCTACTACACTTATTGCTACATTTAAATATTTAGAACAACACTGATCCACACTTGATTACATACATATCATACCAAAGCTAAACTATTTTACTGATTTAGCCATCTTTTTCAATTCTTTTTTCCAAAAAGTACTCCATTAGTACTACCTACTGAAGTGAGTTTCAACCTTAGATCTAATATGATTACGAATCTCACTTCTAGAGCAAACCCAACTTCATTATTTAACAATCTTTCATAAATAAATAAAAAAGAAGACAAACATAAACCCATGAGGCATAAAAGGGAAATACTGATATGATAATGAAGTTCAGATAAATTATTAACTTACAAACCAAACTATATTCTTGAGCTGAAAACATGCATTCTTGAAGATTAAAGATCATACATAAACCAAATCAGAAACAAATCAAACCTTTTCCACTAATATCTGAAAAGATTTAGCGTCCAGAGCCTGTCATGGACATGGACTTGCCATGAAGAGTGTGCCTCTCACATCGACACGGGTTCGAACCTCGGCAGTGCTCTGCATTTGTTGGGGGTCGTTCCTAGGTGTGAGTGGTTACCCATGTGTTAAGACGCCGCTGTGGCAAGCCCAGGTCTGAGGGCACATCCCGGTTTACCCTCCTCTGTTGGTGAGGGGCCCAGGCAAGCGGGCGCACAAATGGCGATATCGTTTTTTTTTGAGAAAAGATTTAAGCTTTTCCTATTATTTAATTCGATTAAATTTGCTCATCTGAAATATCATACTTGAAAACATAATGCTAAACTGCCTCTGTTCCAGAAACTTGCCATACTTGAGAAACGCTAAACTGCCTCTGTTCGATTCGCGTAACTAAGGTAATCTCGATAGATACTCCAAATCTTTTAATGATTTATCCATTCATCATTAATTCCTACCAATTTCAAATCTTTTAATGATTATCCTAAAATTTTCGGAAAATCCGTATCCGATCGGATGCTGTCGGATCTCAAAATCGGAAATTCCGGCCATCAACAAAAACCGGCGGTTCGGTCTTTTAAGTGGTTTGGGCCATGTGAAGGCCGGAGCCTCAACAGGAATCCAAGCTAAGCATAACAGAATAGTCACACATTACATTAAGAGAGCAGTCAATTAGGTATTTCCTAATTGTTTGTATTTCCTATAATTGTTTATAGTATTTTTGATTGTTATTTTCTATTATTTCATATCAACTTGGAAGCATGAGGACCAATCTTGTACGAGTGCCTGCTTTGGTCCGGTATTTACTCATAGAATAACTTGTCAGCCATAGGTTTTATGGCTTCAATGAGATCTATTCAGTCAATTTTCGACAAAGATCACAAAATCAAATTGATCGTAGCATCTCCCCCTTTCTAGATGATGTAGATGACTCCTTTCGAGCCCGACCTTTTACTGTTTTAAATGGCTGTCCTAAAGATTGTAGCTTCGCTTCATTTGGAGATCAACTCTATATATGTGGTGGTTCAACATTTGATAGTCATGTAATGAAGAAGATATGTAACAATGCATATGGATATAGGTTTGAGACCATAAGGAAACTTTTAAATGATAAGGACAATCAAGTACCTGAGTCAGCATAATAATATGAAATCTGTCATTCAATCTGGTTCCAATAGGGTGAAACGTTTTGGATGTCAAAAGTTGGTTGATTCACTATTTAATAACAACCAAAAGCGAAAAATTGTCGTTAATTGAATTATCACGGATGCTTCAAATGATTCCCCCAATACTGGGAAACATGTCCATCCATGTCTAAAGGTAGGAGACGAGCCCACCTTTTGCATCTTGGAGATAAATTATTTGCAATTGGTGGCAATACTGATGGCAAGCATACTTCTTTGATTGAAGTATTTGAGCAGGGTGTTTGGACTCCTATTTGTACTGAGAATCCTCCAGACATCGATCCTTATTTTCTAGTATCAGCTGCCATTGAAGATGCCAACTCTATCTTAATTGGATCAAAAGGTTCATTCTATTTGTTGGATGTGATGGATCTTTGGCAATGGAAACGAAGTTAAAGACAGGTGGAATAAATTATTAGAGGGAATGTCCGTCAAGTTACTTGATGGATGTTTTAAGCTTGGCAGGTATTGTGAAAAACTAAGAATCATTGATATTACTATGGTATGATGATTCCGACTTATGCACATCTATGGGTTGAATCCTTTTCCTTTAAAATGCTTTAGTTTTAATTTGATGAAGCCGTATATTTGGCCCTGCTAACGGATAGTAGTGATATTAGAATTTCCAAGCTCATTGATCTCGGTGAAGGGATCCTTTGTTTCATTTATGCTGGATGGGAGTGGCATAGGTCCATTGATGTCCATGGAGTGGAACATGAATTTTGTGATCACCATTGTGTGACCTTTGAGATAAACTATGACAGTTTGAGCCAAATTGAGACCAACATGTCATTCCCATTCCCGAGAATTGAATTGGAAACGTCAGTTATTTCACATTACAAATGCTATGCTCCTTCTAGAGCTCCGGATGAACTCGGTCCTGCTTTTGCATTGTATGTGTATCTTTTTATTTTTTAAATTATTTTCCTTTTTTATTGCAGTTTCTACATTAATATTCTTATTTTATTTTTTGATTCTTCAATTTCTTTTGAAGGGATATCCATATTCCCCACAAGAAGGTGCTCGTGTGAGTGGTTATAGAAGTATTATGTTGCACTATGACTTTTCTTGTGGTAAATTATTGTGGCTTGGTTTATCTTTTGCACTTCTCTTTCTATATATGTGTCTTTGTCATGAAGCTATCTTATTAATTAGGAATGTTTGATGTTAGTATACTAAATGATTGTTCCACGTTTTAAATAAGAAATATCTTGTTAATTGGCTTTCAAGTTTTAAATGATTAGTACAACCATTCCGTTAATTGGCGTTCATTATTATTTTTTTTTCTCCTTGCTTGGTTAATTTTGCATATCATGATATGTTCATCCTTATTCAATTAGAGGAATATGCAATTGGTTATTATTTATGGTAAAAAATTTATCTTGTTTTCTTGCAGTTGATTTCAAGAAGGCTAGTGAATCAGATTTTCTATTGTTCGAGGGCTTAAAATATGTTGAAACTATGGTGGAATTTTTTATGTAAACGGTTGTTCATGCATTATTTATCGTCTTTTTGTAATGAACTATAATAAACTATGGTGGATTTGATTCTGTAATAAACTTTGTGGGAGTAAACATACCGAATAACCAAATCATAACGTACCTAACTACATATACGGTGGTATTGTGGTGCCTCTACCGTGAAACATTTAGAGTTAAAATTCTGTTATGGCATCAATTTGTTGTACATTTACTTTCGAGTTTGTTAAATTCACCTATGGATATTATTAGTTTAAGAGTCATTATAAGGAGATTTCTACATATAATTATATTTTTTTTATGGATTTTTTTGGCGAGACTCCTGCAGGCCCATGAGTTAATTTTTATCGGTTCGAACTATTTAAATTCCCACTATCTTGTATTATAATCGGCATTATCTTGAATTATTTTTAATTTTCTAGGCATCCCTCCCCTCCTAGACCTAATTTCCTATAATATATATTAAAATGATTATATTATCTACAAATATATATTGAAGTGACTATATCGTAGTCAAATAATTATTTTATCTATATTTAAAATATAGGATTAAAATGCTAAAATCCCTTTCTTTCTTAACACACTTACCCACCCCACCCCATCAACCGTAAATAACAGAATGAGGGAATACTACTGCCATTGAGGTGCTAATGTGATATTGTAGTTTGCAGGATGATTTTCCTATGATAAGATGCACTTTGTTAATAAATTTTTTGACATTAACAATATATATAATCACATACTGCAAATCCACCATTTCTTCTTAGTGGGCTCCTGTGAAGCCCATTGGGCCATCGCCATCAACGATTCCATGGTAATAGATGGAGTATTACTGAATCTTGGACAAATTGGACTTAACCTTGTCCAAAATCCATCGGATGCCAAATTTCTCAAAATATTCCAAAATATTGATTTTAAATCTAATAATATTTTTTCATAAATATGGTCATGTTTATTACAATTTTATGAAAAGTGTGATAAACGTGGACATGTTTAATTCAAACATGGCCATGTTTATTACAATTTCATGAAAATTGTGATAACGTATGCACGTTGAATTCAAACATGGTCATGCTTATTACAATTTTATGAAAAGTGTGATAGCGTGGGCATGTTTGAGACAACATGTTTGTCTATTTCAAGGGTTTAGAACAAGTCCAAGGGGTTGGAACAACTTTGAGGGTTTGTAATAATTTTAAGGGTTTGTGACTTGTAATTATAACCTAGAATAATAATTTTTTAACACTAAACGACTTTTATTATTTAGAGAATAATAAAAAGAATTCACATATTATGATGTGTTGATAAATTTTATAGTATAATCAAAATAATTCACATATAATCTTATTACTTTTTACACTAATGCTCTTATTCATGTATTATTCAATGTTACCAAATATAACTATTCTTTCTGTCATATCGTTAAAAAGTAGTGACGTTATTTTAGAAAAATATTAATAAATAATATGTTAATAACATATTATTCTATTAATTTATTATTCAATACTATATAAATATATTATTTTCCACATCCATATACATTAAGGAATATTCAACATTAAATAACTTACTGATATTATATAGATAAAAGTACGTTAAAGAGTTATTTTTATCATTAGGAATATTCAACATTAATATATTATGCATTGTAATATTATCAATTATCATTAAAGAGTTATTTTTGAAATAGGTTTTAATTACAATTATTCTTTATTATTTAAAAATAATATATTGATGGATCTTATGCTTTTATTTATTTCTAAATAAGTTATTCAATTATCACACACATAATTACGAATTATCTATATGGTACAATGGATATTAAATTTGCTTTCTATCAAAAGGTCATGAGTAGGCATTAGCAAGCGAAAGTGGGCGGACGGCGCCACGTCAGATGCAGACGCGGGCGAGCGTCCGATGTCGTCTCCGCGAGCGGTGGCTTCTTAGTGTGCCCGAGCAGCGAGCGGCACACGGGAATGAGGCCCAGCGGCGCACTAAGCCCAGTGTCGCGGCGTTCCCGAATCTTGCATTCAACGAACGGGCGTCACGGGTTGGCGAAGTGGGCGTCAGATTGAAGAATAGTTTATCCATCACAAATTAAAACCTATTTACATATATTGCAAATAAAACAAACCACACACATACATAAAAAACCCCATAAATATCTAAGTAATCCAACATGATCATAAAACAAACTTCAAACATCCGAACCACAATTTTAACATCCATAGAATAAAACAAACCATAAATATTAAACTAACTAAAGTTCATCCATCTTTAAAATAAAATAAACTAAGGTTCATTTATAAAGAACATTTATAAGATGAAATTATTTATTAAAGTTCATCCATCTATGTATAAACAAAATAAAACTAGAACCAAGTATGATATATAAAAAATAAAGTTCATCCATATATAAACAAAATAAGTTCATCCATATACTAAGAACCAAAATTATGATATATAACCAAGTATGATATATAAACAAAATAAAACTAAAGAACCAAGTATAATATATAAAACTAAGAACCATGTATAAACAAAATAAATTATTTGATAAGTTCATCCATCTATGAAATTATTTATTAAAAGTTTAGCCATCTATAACAAAATAAACAAAATAAACTAAAAAGTTCATCCATCTATATTCATCTTGAAAATTCTTGATCAAATTATTTATTCTCCAAGATGAATATATAAAATATTATAATTGAAGTAGTAAAACTAAGAACTTAAGTATGATATATTTAATGTGGAATGAACTTCAAGCTTGTATAATTAGTAATATGAATTAATGATATTTGATGTGAAGTAATGAATAGAGAAGTTGTGGTTCTTTATTTATAGGAAGGAGAAACGGCTATTTTACGAATCGGACGTCCAGATGAGAGTCAAACCCGGACGTCCGCTAATATCAGATATCTTCTTAAAAAGCGGCTATTGTTTACATAAGCGGCTACTTACGGACGTCGGTAGAATAAAGCGGACATACGCTAATAAGATGAAATGCAGATGTTTGCGCGACGCTTCGGATGTCGGTTTTCACGGAGTGAATCTAATAAAGCTAATAAAGGCTAAGGAATCAACTAAGATGCCTTGTACGGACATCGGTTTAATTAAGCGGACGTCCGCTTCATTCGCGGAACCACTAACGAGCGTGTGCCGAGCAGCGATTCGAGCATCACTTGAATCCGTAGCGAGCATTGCCGGGGCCAGGCGTTTTTGGCTAAAACAGTAACCCCACCCCATTAGTAAAGTGGGCCAGCGAGCCCGGACGTGGGCCCTAACGAGCGTGGGCGGGCAACCGGACTAGCGAGTCGGGACTAACGAGCGGTCCACCGAACTAGGCCAGCACTGGCGTCCCAGTCATGAGTTGATCACATGACTACCAAATTTTTGGCAAAGTAGTGCGGCCCACATCTAATGTCCCGGGCTGACGGGTATTGGGACCGGAAAGGGCCGAATAGCCGTGGAATGGAACCGAGGTAACGACAAATTTCCTTAAAGTCGAAACGAGGAATAGCGGTTGCAAAAGAAGTAACAATGATATGATTTGAGTACAATCTCTGTTATTCCTCGATTTTGTAGCGACAAATTTCCTTAAAGTCGAACAGAGAATAAGCGGTTTCACCAAAGAAATGTTATTGATATAATTTGAGTACAATCTCTATTTATTCCTCACGATTACAACACTTATTTATCTAGTCGAGGGCCTTAGCGACTTGTTCTTTGAGCTTGATTATTGAACACTTGTATCTTGAACACTTGGATGTTGCACACTTCAATTCAAAGGCTTGAATAAGCGATCTTGAACTTTGAATGTTTGAATGTTTGAATGCTTGGATGTTTGAAGATTTGAATGTTTGAATGTTTGAAGATTCAAAGGCTTGAAGGTTTGAATGTTCAGATGCAACTTGAATGTTGAGGGAGAGTTCTCTGATTTGTGGAGCTTTCTCTTCTTCTACTTTTTGTCTTCTTTTTGCAAATGAATTTCCATCCCCTAAAATGAATGATAATGCCTCTATTTATAGGCATATTAGGTGATGGGCTTGGATTTGGGCTTGACTTCGATTGGGCTTGAGCCTAGACTTCGGTTGGTCTCGGCTTGAACTTGGACTTCGACTGGTCTCGGCTTGGACCTTCCGATAATTATTCTTCCAACATAATTAAAGAATAATTACATGATTTTGTTCGATAAAGTATATCTTTATATTTATTTAGAAGATATAATTATCCAACTCTTTAATTATTTCCAATGTTTATTTGGAGAAATAATTATTTATTATGATCCATTTCTCGTGTCGGGTCATAATTAGGCGATCCCAATTTCAATCACGCAATTTATAATTTGATAATAAGCATACATGTACATATTTAATTGGGCCGCATGATTTAATTAGCTAAATTTCAATATATAACTTATCGAATTGGAACTTAGTTAATTACTTTAATGTGAGTATTTATTGAATAAATTTCCATTATCAACAAATGCCCCCTCGAACTTGACGTACGTACTCTGAAATTTGGCGAGTCTTTAGAGTAGTCGAGTTCGACCAACTTGAGTTTCAAGTGCATAACCCCGTATCATTTCCACAGGCTATATGGATCCATAGCCAGATGCCACTCATAAATGTTCACTTTGGTAATCAACCACAGGTCCACCTAAGGACTGCTCGTTCGTACTTTGTCCAAGCGGCCGCCATGTCGAGAAGTTGGAGTAACCAGGTATCCATGTGGACATTTTACCGGGTGAGCTTTAATTTTAACATCAATGGCGTTGTCATCAATTATCAATGACATAAGTGTCATCTTAATGTGCATATCAAGCAAGACCGTTAAAGAGATTTGAGCATACATTCAATTTTGCTAACTGATTTAACCAGCCAAGCAATTAATCCGCAGAACAAATTAGCCATTAACCTTTGGATATGCTTATCCACTTTTTCAAGAAATGTAGACAACCTTTGACCACATTCAAACTTGAATTGTGTCCAAGCCTACTCCCATTAAATGGCCTCAGCGTGATCACGCTCATGATTTGCCCCATTGATAACTAACCCAAAGTTTGAATGGGCATGATCACTACTCCACAACTCATAAAAGCTGGCGATACATATATACTATATAAGTAACATATTGGTTCTCATTTGACTACGTCCTCTAGCAAACTCAAGCTCTTTATCCAACAAGCAATGTGCATATTAATATGGCTTCATACTGTCTGTACAATACTACTCTATTGTTGTTAAAATCACCGACTTCAACAGTACGCTTCTAGCTTCAAATTCTTACTCAATTTTGGGTTTCCTTCCTGCCATCGATACATCGCATCGCTCTACCTTCATTTTTCTGATAGTAATCATTGCGGAGAAGTGAGGAGATCAATCTTGTTAAAAACCACGATTGACATCGTGGAGGCTGATTCAAGAATCGGCATTGACTAAGCCTTTTGTTTGGCGCTGCATATACATCATGTTTAGAGAGAAATGAATTCTTTTTCATTTTTCATGAAAATTTTGTTGTATTCCCTTTCTCAAGAAATATATTTGCATATACTTGCGTAATGATTCACCTCTCCTCAGCATGTCTTATCGACTACCGCAGTACACACAACGATTGCTTCCAACTTTAAGCTCAATTGCCCAACTAGTCATCCCAAGACGGGCATTGGCATCACTGATCTACATCTCTTTCTTCCTAGGTAACAATTTCTACCATTAAGATATTATTTATGATCTAAGACAAGTCACAATAACATATTTGTTTGAGTTTTGTTTGGTGCCTGCATATCATGCTTCTAAGACGGGGGGAAAGAGCTTCAACCTTTCTTCATTCTCCTATAGCTTTTATGATGCGTCTATTCTAAGAAATATATACCCATGTATTTCATGTATCAGTATGTATTCACCTCTAAATGGTTCATTTAATTCTCGAAAAGAGTATAATTAGGTGGGATGGAGGTACTTCTTCTAGTTTAGTTTGATGAATGTTTGTAATAATATGGTCTTTTAATCATACATATAATATATGGATCCTACCATTTTGCATGCACCTTTCCTTCTTCAGATTTACCATTGCTGCATGTAACTGCCACGAAATCTCACCCACTTCGCATGCATCTGGTATGGGTATATAGTTGGGTATATACGTTTGACATTTTAATTTCGAGCACCTTTTAGAATGAATGTGGCCCTTAAAGCATGCACATATAGATTTTAACATATATGTGATTTCTAAAGCGTATATCTTTCAAAGTAGTTTATCTCTTCCAAGTTCTCAAGTTATCGTATTTGCTCCTCGTTTATCAAATTTTGCATGTTGTATCACGACTCTTCGAAAAGGTCATTATATTTCTCTCCTTCCATATTTAGACTTTTCGCTTTGGGCACGAGATCAGCTATTCACTTAAGAATCAAGTGAGGTATTTGGACGGTCATTTGTTAAAAAATATCCTCCATTACTTTGCGCATCATTATGTGTTTGTCTTTTTTTTTCTTGCATTATGTCATATCTTTGCATTTAGATTAAATTGGAGCTAAAGATACTAGACGCCAGGCAATTTTACCACTCCATATATTTGTACCCAAGATACTTTGTAGCCGAGGTACTTTTACTCCGAGATACTTTGGAAATGTAGATACTTAAAATTCTAGATACTTGTGAAATGATATTTGGCCGAGGTACTTTGTACCAGATACTTTGTAATTCGAGATACTTTGAAATTTAGATACCTTTGTAAAATTTAAATACTAGAATAGATACTTTTGTAGTTTAGATATTTGTACCGGTATATTTTAGTCGGTGATATTTGTATCTTAATGATACTTTCAGAATGTAGACATTTAAAATTCTAGATATTTCAGTTTTACACTTTGTAGCCGAGATTTGTACCAGATACTTTGTAGTTTAGGATATTTGTACCAGATACTTTGTAGAATGGATACTTCTGTGTTCTAGATACTAGAAGCCAGTGGACACTTGCGTTTGCATACACAATACCTCTCCTTCTAACATTTTTTTTTATATCACTCTGCAGATTGAGATGGTCACATTCACCGAAAGGATTGTCGGGGACGCCACTACTTGCGTATCTACGACGCCACTGACGATCGTACGTAACTCGCCGTATATACTCCTCTATTCAAGGTTGTTTAAACCATGGCCGCAGCCTTTCAAGAAGACCGAACACTACTGAACGGGCAATATGGACTCGTAATAAAGACTGAGAAAGTGGACAGACATCCGCCATCTTCTTTTATTCACTATCACACTACGACGTCTGGAAGATCCTCACAGATAAAATCGGATAGTCTCCAACGAAGTAACTTGGGGTGATACTATCAATTTTGACGGGAATTTCGATATACAGCGGGCTATCGAACGTAATATGACATTTTTCAGATTAAAACTTTGAGTCGAGATATATGACGCCGTTGTGATAAGCTTCTTTGTACACGTATGATCGTGTTCCTAACGTTGTCCGGGCATTCAAGGAAATCTTGAGCCCCGCCACGAATACCTTATTTACTTCAGAGGGAGACATCTATATCACTTCTCAATATGTATCGTCGTGGTGTCTTCCTATACTGGGAGGCCTATTTGACGAGGTAATCCCGAAAAGCCTCGAGCTACCGATGTTGGACAAGGAAAAAATGCCCTTACCTAAGACTTGTAAATATTTATTTCATGCTTTTCATCTTGTCCAAAGAGACTGCCAAGGCTCTTTCAAGGACCGGATCCTACTTTGCAAGATTCCATCAAGACTATAGCCCTCCCAAGGAAGGAACAAAAGATGTGAGTAAAGGTCAATTTCTCACACATAATCCAACCTGAACTCCTGTGATAAGACCACGGTCTAATAAAGACAAGAAACTCCTTCTTTTGACCTCGATGCTCGAGATGACTCATTGGAGGAACTTACTCACGTTTTTATATCTTGTTGGATTTGTGTTGCTCTTCCTAGAAACTAAAGGTTGCGTTTCGCCGAGGTATTTAAGATGGCCCGCTTCATGGCTGTGGTGTCGAGAGCAATTTCATAAAGACTGCTTTTATCGAGCATTTGGTCGAGGCTTAAATCTCTATCAGAAAGTCAACCTGGGACGCAAAGACAAGCTTTCCAATTCATTACGTGTATAGCTGGATAGTTTCATACTTTGGCACACACTATACTACCCCCTCGTGATTGAGGGTCCACTTACATAAATACAGTCAAAGCGGCGTATGCTAGATATTATAAATGAGTTCGTATATAGGCTGCCAAACCAATCTCGTGATTCGTCTCTACCAACAAATTGGGAATTCAAGAACTCATGCTTTACCGACGACGGGGCGAGAAACCATTGTAAGAAGTATCTTACTCTCGAAAGACAAATTTTGTCCCTTTTAAGAGTTGACAGAATTTAGATTTAACCTACAATCCACATCGCTGCCGGGCCAATTCGATTCTCATGACATTCCGGTACCCAATCAAGACGGTCAGCCGGCTCCCCATGTCATTGAGGATTTTCCGCCTATGCACTTTGACTGAACTAACCGAGAAGCTATTTTTCCATCTCATGAATCCAAGTTTCAGCTAGTTAAAGTTACTACTGGGTTTAAAGGAGATATGCCAAAGATTCACAATGGCATCCTGCTCATCCTCTTGTCATCAGAATGTTACGAAGGAATATGATCCGATCTAGCCTCAAATTCAATTGCTCTCTTATGGAAAGCAAGAGCCATCATTTAGGAATAGCCCTGTTCCCCACTTTACCCCTCACACAGCCTCTAGGACTCCCGAGGCAACCCCTCAAGTTTCTGCTGGAAAAAGGAAGGAGATATTCAGGAGGATTTAGGTGGATAGTGTCATCACCTAACTTCAAGTACGCAGACGGTAACCTGCAAGCCCACCAAAAGTACTTTCAGGGAGATTTTCTGCATCAATCCACACAAACGAGCCTTTAGACGCAAGCAGGGCTTGCATGTAAAATCTTGTCTATCATTTCCCCTTGTGTTTACTTACTATATATATGTCCTTTATCCCATTGAGATCTTTTTTTTTTTTTTTTGCTTTGTTTGCGTATGGTGACTTGGAAATTCTTTCGGTCCTCAAAGTGATTTATTCAAATGATACGCCAAATCAAGAAGCAAATGAAAGCAACCTCTGTCTTTTGAAGTGGGTACAATTTGTTTCGAAAGCTAAGCCGTGATCGAATACCTGAAGGCCTGTGTGAAAAGTCGAGGTAGTCAAAAGGACATATTATCTATGCAAGATCAAGTCATGCTATTCAAGAGATTTAAGTATACCAAGAAGTCCAATTCGCTTCTTAGAAGAGACACTTTGAACTTACTTTTCAAAGCGCATAATCTCTTCACGATGCACGCCTACGCTTAATCGCCGACGTTATCTTTTTTCACTCAAGCCACAATAAATTTTATCACAAATTGAAGCAGAATCAAAGATATAACAGAAGTCGCAGAAGAAATCACCAACAAATGCAAAGAGACTGACTGAGGAGAGAATTAACACTGTGGAAACAAGACCTTCATACCCTTCTTCATCAAGACAAGGAAGACCAACACTGCCACTGGAAGTATCAACCTCAAGAAAAACGCTCTACTGGCTGAAATCCGCGCCAATGAGCAAGTGATGATTTAAGAACGACTTCAATATATGATCAAAGACTTGGATGCTCAGAAGCAAGTGACTTGCATTTCAAAATCAATTTCTTTAGCCTTTATGAATTTTGTAGGCTTCTTAGGGACTTTATTTTGTGCAATGACTTAATCTTGCTTTTATTAGCCAAACGCTTTATCATGTTAATAAATTATCCAGCCACTTCCTTCATTTACGCCTTATCGCCATATTCTTGCAATGAATTTCTCTTGTGATGACCGGACTTGGGACTTCCAAGTCGCCTAATGCACTTTCAAGGAATTTTATCCACAGATCAAGTCAAACGTAGTCTGCAAGCAAGATTTGGTTCGGGGGCCAGATACTTTATACTCATGCGGCCAGAGTATCTCGTTGATTTACCATCTCGCACTCGAGGGGCTTTAAAGTTTAACCACTAATGTTAATCGATAGCTGAGTTTAACGCTTACTACATACAATTCTCCGGTGATCTACCGCTTACCCACATGCAATATCATTGGTGCGACCTAGCTAGCTTTAACCACACGCAATGCCATTGGCACCCAGCGCTTAACCACGCAATGTCACTAGTGGCTGCCGCACACGCTTATACTCATGGCCGCAGTTTTCCGTCCCATGGATAATATATCTTCAAGAATGTAATTAATGGACATCCCATCCTAACTCCATCTTCACCCACCATCTTTGCATGATCCGGTTTACACCTCCGAATGACATACGGACCATCCCACTTTGGCTCAAATTTCTTCCCTTTTTACGCGATTTATCGGGTTCGACATATAGTACCATGTCACCAACTCGAAGGAGTCGACGGACTTTCTGTGTTATAACACTCTGAGATACGGATCGATAATACCAATCTTTGTTGCGCTGGCCCAACCTTCTTTCTTCATCAAGAGAGCTCCAACCTCTTCCAACCTAAGGGCATTTTCCTCGAGCTGTTTCTATTCTCAAAGATGAATTTGACATTCTAACGGGAGAACAACTTCCACACCATATACCAATGCATGGAGTCGATCATGGGTGGGTGTTCTATATGTTGTCCTATACCACGAGCTTCAATCATCTTCACAATCTCTCTTGGATTTATCGACACAACTTTCTTCAAGATATCGCATAAAGTTTTGTTGAAAGCTTCAACAACCCTAGCCCGAGGATAATACACGAGGAGTGAAACTTTTGAATTCAAACTTTGACATAAGGTCGTAATCAAGCCGACATCGAATGATTCCCATTATCGCCATGGCATAACCGTAAGACACCATAACGATATAATGAAGTTTACTCGCATGAATTTGGCCACTCTTCCCTGCCCATTTTTCAAGGGGCACCGCCTGCCTCCACTCGAGAAGTAACTGCTGGCCGCAAGTATGTAAACGTGTTCCGCCGAGATTTTTATGCTCGGTCCAACCACGCCGTCCCCTACGCATCGAAAGCGCCAGCGAGGCAACGGTCGGGTGTAGCTGTTCCGCGT
Organism: Lithospermum erythrorhizon; assembly: GCA_019722365.1. Lineage (NCBI taxonomy): Eukaryota > Viridiplantae > Streptophyta > Magnoliopsida > Boraginales > Boraginaceae > Lithospermum > Lithospermum erythrorhizon. The sequence goes on from JADFUC010002243.1 coordinate 183,939, forward strand.
TATGGATGAAATTTGCGTGAAACCGATACGACATCTTTTAGCGTAATTCCCAGCGCCTTGACCATAGTTGGCCAATAGTATCCCATCCGCTTGATTTGGAACGAAGCTTACGCTGCATCGACGAGCCGCCACATACACCGAATGAGCTTTTCCATTGACTGCGGTGCTCTTCCCAAGGCATCGAAGTAATACACCATCAAACGATCTTCTGAAGAGCGTCTCTTTGTACAGATAAACGAAATCCGACGTAACATCCGTCTTCTTTGAATTCTCATTAGGTAACTTTCCATATTGAAGGTAATCAATTAAAGGTTGTCTCCAATCTTCATCAATTCAGATGGTACGAATCTAATTTTACCCATTCGTAAGCATCTTCTCTATTTTCTAACATAGGTGGTAATGGTAATCTACTTTGACATACTGATCCGAATCTCCTCTCAATGTGACACGCTAACGCAGGCCAAAGCTTGCTAAAGAATCGTTTGCTTTGTTCAACAATCTCTAACATGTCTAAATAGAGAAGTCTTCAATTGATTCCATGAGTTTCAAATAAGGTAGTCGTAATATGGTATCAACTCGGCTTTTACCCTCATAATCCCAAGGAGTCAAGCCATTTACTACTAAGTGAAAGTCACCATAAACTTTCAACTGCACGAGTCTCATTTCCACCTCGATTTAAAGTCCTAACATTAAGGCTTGATATTCTGCCACATTGTATGAATATTTATTACTTAACGAGAATGAATATGGGGAGCATATCTGTTCAGTGTTACGAAAACAACCTGTGCCTCCAAACATCCTGCCAACCCCGCACTGCTAAAGACATCTTTCCATGGCGGTAGAATTTCGATCACCATCACATCCTCATCTCGTAATTCATCAGAGAGTTCATATTCAGCTGGTATGGGATGATCTGCTAAGAAGTCTGCCAAAACTTGCCCCTAACAAATTTTCTCAGTAATATTATATGATTTCAAATTGTTGGATTCGAGGTACCACTCACAACCGATCTCGATACATTGTGTTTCGACATAACATATTTGATTGATTTGCTTTTGAGATTAAACGACGCATGAGCTTCTGAAAGTAATGTTTTGGATTGCAAAATGAGGCCAGACACAATCCTCAATCGGGAGCATACCACTTACCTGTGTCATCATCCGACTTAGATAAGATAACGTATTCTCCTTTCCCCGCCTGCTCTTCTTGTGCGAGTAATGCCCCCACCGATCGTTCCTGCGCTGCAACGTAAAGGATTAGTGGTTTTCCTGGAGCGCGCAACAACACCGGGCGGTTTCTACGAGGTATGATGATACTTCATGAAAGCATTACTGCATGCTTCATCCCAATTAAACAAAGTCCCTTTCTTCATCAATCGACTGAAAGGTTGACATCTCCTCAGAGTTGAATGAAACGCACGGCGTAAAGACAACTTCCTTGTAAACTTGAGCTCGTGATATCATGAGGTTCCGGCATGTCAAGGATGGCATCAATCTTTGGTCAGTCATCTCGATACCCAAAGTATCTAACTATGAAGCCTAGAAACTTCTCCTTTAGGTTACACCAAAAGCACACTTCTCGTAGGATTCATATCTTGAGTTGATAGCCGAAGTCTTCCAAACACTACTCGAGATCGATACATGGTATTCCCTTGCTTCGATTTCACAACCAAATCCTCATCGATTTAGCACTCTCTCAACATTCTTACGGAGCAGTCACAAATATTTTTCAGACATACGTACGTTGCTCCAAAGATTCTTCAAGCCAAATGGCATCACTTTTGTAACAATATATAAATTTTGGGAGTTCAAAAGAAGTTAACTCTCATCTTCCGCGCCATTCAATTTGGTTATACCCGTAAGAATCATCATTGCTTCATGCCCAGTTGTCGCATCAATCATTTACTCGGGTATAGACAAAGGAAAATCATCTTTTGGACACGCTTGATTGAGATCTCTGAAGTCAACGCAAACTCGTATTTTTCCATTCTTCTTCTTTACAGGAACTATGTTGGACAACCAAGTCGGATAATTCACCTCCGGATAAACCGCATCGATCACTTATTTACTTCAACAATTGCCGTGGGACCAACTCGACTTAAATCTTTCTTTGAGCTTCTCCGCTTGATTACCTAACCCTTTCTTTACAAATAGATGATGAATTGCCATCTTTTGATCCAAACTGTATCTCGCAGTTCATGCAAACACGCTCGAAACTCACTAGAAAGATCCACGCACTTTTTCCCTCCTCCTCAGCTTAAAGTGAGCCGATATATACCGTCCGTGCCTGCTAATTTCTTTTCACCATCACGGACTTTACACCTTCTCAAATGTCGATGGGCCTCTTCGGCGGCCCTCTCTATGGTTTCGGCTGCCATTTGGACATGGAGTGAGGATCCAACACTCTCTCGTGTTCTTTTGAGAAGGGGCTCTTTGCTTCTCGCTTTACCCTCCAAAGGATGCAATGCACTCTTTGGGGCCATATTGCTGCATATGTATTTTCATCCCCACCTTCTGAATTCTTCAACACTTTTGTTCCTTTCTACCTATCAAACACTGTAGCCCTTTCTTCTAAATTATCCCAACCTCTCAAATACAGACTGCTTTTTGATTGTTGCTCCCCAACCTTTGAATACGTACTGGGCCGTTGGGGTGATGCTCCACCTTTGAAAATCGACTGTGCCTATTTAATCCATTGCTCAGGTATCGGTATGACATCTCAACTCGACGCAGATACCTCAAAGCTTGTTTCGAGAGACATCTTCTTCTTCGAAATGTAGTTATTGTTTGCTCTCTCTTGATAGCAATTCTAATTGTGAGGAGGTAGTGTATATTCCGAAGCCTCGCATGCTGGCTTACGGCGATCTCATCCTAAGTATTTTCGAGTCTCATCAGGCCGCACTTTTCGCCGGTCAATTCTCGAGGTAGCTTCCCATCACTCATCCTTGGATTCATACCCAAGTTTTGACCAAGAGGTCATATGACTTCGATCCCAACATCACATTTTTTGGTAGAGTTTCCACCTCTCCATGCTCTGTCACTTGTCCATCAATAGGGGCGACAAATCCTTCTAAGGCTTTGTAGCGGAGCTCATTTTCATTCTCATGATGTGAGGCTTTAAACTCTTTAAAACCTGTAGAGGACCTCAGCTGCATTCTTCTCTTCAAGATTCTTGACGTAAAACCCAATCATCGAACTCTAACATCTTCTTTCACTTCTTTCCTTTCGCTTCTGATCTTTAGCAACTTCTTCTTTTGATGGCTCATCGAATTCCTTTATTCTTCCGGATGTAATATTTGCATCCGCGTTGTGATTCAAAGCTCTGTGAATGCTATCATCGGGCCTTTAATCGCCCTCAACTCCATCTTTGCTATATTCCAAGTATCAAGTAAGCCGGTATGAACAACGCTATTTTGAGTGTATCCATGGTCGCCCAAGCAAAGACGTTGTAGTGGTCTTCAGACGATGACATGAAACCACGAGGTTGAACTCCATATCTCCTATGGATAAAGGTAGGGGTAACTTCCTACGCCTCCTTGGCCTCCTTGGTCAGTTCTCAATCATAAGCTTCCATTCCTGTTGCATTCCTCAATCGAAACACCAATTATCTTGAGGGTCTTCAATGGTAAAATATTTACCGCCGATCCTCCATCAATTAAGATTCGACTGACTCTCTCTTCACGTATGTACCCAGATACATACAGAGGTCGGTTATGGTCAGCATTGCCAAGAAGCAAATCCTTCGCTGAACGCCAGAAACGACATTTTTCTTCATCCGCCTGAGGTGTGTTTCTTCTTTTGGATTCTTTCTTTGAAGAGGTTCCTTCCTCTTCTCAGAAACATGGTGACAAGATTCATACCCATTATTCCCCCAAAACCTCTCATGAATGAAGTCTCTCAAAGTGATTGGGGATGGTCTTTTCAGCAGTTAATCGCCCAACTTCGCAAGGTACCAACGGATGGCAAGTCAACAATCTTCTATTGAAATGCTTCAACCGCCTTATCTTTTTGGTAAAGTTTGTCTCGATTCTTACTTGGAATGACGCTTTCTTTCTCGCAAACCGTAGTCCATTCTTCCTCCCTCAAGGCCTGGCTCAGCCCCGAACTAAGACCCCTTCTTGTCCGGACGAGCATGGTTACTCTCCTTTTAGATTCCGTAATAAATGGTACGGGTACATCCTCATGAACATTACCGCTTATCGGATCCATACTTCCAAACCTATGTTACTTGATTAGTAACCTTCTCTTCCTCGAGGAGTATCCTTCCTTGTCGAGCTAATTCCATTACCTTGTCCTTGAAGACAAAACACTTCTCAATAGGATGACCAACTAGACGGTGATATTTGCAGTAATTCGGATCTTTGGTCTTTCCAGCTTCATCTGGACGCTTCATTTCCGGCAATTCTATCATCTTCTCTTTGATCATGTCATCAAACATCTCCGCAGACATCGACTTCAAGAAAGGATGTTTCGCAATTCCTTCAACGATACCCTCATTTTATCTTTCGGAAGGCCTTCTCCTTCCTTCTTCTTAGACTTAACCGAGAACTTCACCGAGGAGGAAGCAATTGCCAGAGCCTCCTGCTTACCATCATCCCTTGCTAAACCCTTTCCACCTTTCTTGACTTCAAATTTGTCTTTGGTCCTTCGAACATCTTGGGCAGCAAGTCATGCTCTGTTCTAATACTAAGCTCCATGTCATGAGCTCAGGCCAACTCCTCAAATGGCTCGGTTTGATCCTCTCAAGGATGTAATCGGAGTCCCAATGCATGCCTTGGAATACACATGTCAATTGCGTATTTCACACAAACGGTCTTTGCAAATTAAACTCAAATTCCTCCAACGATTAATGAAATCAAGAATGTGCTCTTTCTTTAGCTGCTTGTGAGTTCTATCATGCCGATGGCACGATTTAGTGCTATATAGAATCTATTAAGGAATTCATTTTCCAACTGCTACTAGTCGTCGATAGAACCTCGGTTCCAACTCGAACCAATCAAAATGTATTTCCTTCAAGTGAGCCGAACAAATTGTTTCACCGTATAAATACCATCTGCTCTCGTATTATTGAAGTTTCTACTTAAATGAGCAAATATGTTGTTTGGGATTTCCATTTATCAAACTGTTGGAATTTCGTGGTCGACAACTACTTGGCATCTTCATTATTTCAATAAAACAGTATATGGTTTAACATAAGCATACGGTTCGGGGATCTTCTAGCTTGTCCTCGACGTCCCCAATGAATAACTCCCTAAGTTGATTCATGTGGATGTTCTATCACGAGATCTCGAATGTTTATTCAATTCGACTTGTTCCTCTCAGAGCTTTCTCTGGGACCTCTTTAAATGATGTGCTTTCAAACATGCATTGGTTCTGCTTTCTCTCTTCACCGGTTGGTTGCAACCTTCTCCATGACATGAGATCTTAGCATCTTGGCTTTCAATATACTTAGTAAAGCCCCTCCAGTCTCGTGTTGATGACTTGTTCTTCTAAGTTCAAAGAGGTTGTCATCATTACGGGAGTATAGGGATCAGTAGCGTCTTCATGCACGAGATACTTTGATTGCAAATTCGATTTGGTGAGACGTTGGTGCTCTAACCATCGCTTTCACATCTAATCGCTAGCTCGACCGCACGAGTCGAGTCGGCAGAAAGGATCTGCACGCAGTCTTCGTCATGGATGTCATGTCTCCCCTGTACCGGGCTGGCTTCAACAATTGAATCATCCTTCAAGGGATTGACCCAATTGAGTCTCTGGTTAGAAGATTCGCAACCCCGCTTATCGTAAGCTCGACACGTCAAGGCCAACCTCTACACCAATGAGGAGCTCAAGCAGATGTTGAATGAGGGAAGCTCGGAAGTATCAATCTTCCGAGTCATATGGAATTCGAGTATACTTGAACCTAAGCTTCTAGATGAGAGGGTAGAGATGGTCCCACTGCGCTAAATTTGTAACGACAAATTTCCTTAAAAGTCCAAGACAAGTGAACAAATGCTGCAAAGAAATGTTATTGATACGATTTGAGCATAATCTCTATTTATTCCTTCCTCGATTTTGTAACGACAATTCTTAGAGTCCAAGACAAGTGAATGTGCCGTTGCAAAGAAATGTTATCGATATGATTCGAGTACAATTCTATTTATTCTCCGATTCTACTTCACTATACCGCCAAGCGGCCTTAGCAATTGCTCTTTTGAGCTTTGATTATCAACACTTGTAACTTCGAACACTCAAGTCAGACACTTCAATTCAAGGGCTCAATAGCTCGATCTTGAACCCCGAATGTTCAACGCTGATGTTTGGAAGATTAAAGATTAATGTTTGAATGTTTGAAGATTCAAAGGCTGGCTGTTTGAATGTTCGATGCAACTTGAATGTTGGTATTTATAGCTTCTCCATTCCATGTTCTTTCTTCTTCTACTTGCCTTCTTTAAAATTAATTTCCATCCCTAAATGAATGGTAAACGCTTCCGCTTATGTGCATTATTAGGTTTATAGGCTCGATTTGGGTCATTTCTTCGATTGGCTGTTTTAGTTCGTTGGTCTCGCTTGAACTTGGACTTCGACGGGTCTCTGCTGATTCTTCCGAGCAATTATTTTCCAACATAATTAAAGAATAATTACATGATTTTGTCTGATAAAATATATCTTTTGTTATTTATTTAGAAGATATAATTATCCAACTCTTTTAATTATTTCCATATGTTTATTTGGGAGAAATAACTATTTATTATGATCCAATTTCTCATATGTCGGACTATAATTTGACGATCCAATTTTCAATACAGCAATTTATAATTTGATAATAAACGCCACATGTAAATATTTAATTCCGCATTTATTTAATTAATGCAAATTTCAATATATAACTTATCAATCGAACTTGGGCTAATTACTTTTAACGCGAGATTTTATCAATAAATTTCCTATCAACAGTGTATCGCGCCCAATATCGCAGGACCCGTCTGTCTGCCAGCTCTACTAGGTCAAGCTTAAACATTATAACTTTATAAGAGAATAGTGACATTACATAAGAGAGTAGTCAAATAAAGTTAATCTCGATAGATACTCCAAATCTAATGATTTATCCATTCATCATTAATTCCTACCAATTTCAAAACTTTTAATGATTATCCTAAAATTTCGGAAAATCCGTATCCGATCGGATGCTGTCGGATTCAAAATCGAATTCCGGCCATCAACAAAAACCGGCGGTTCGGTCTTTTAAGTGATTATATTCAAATACCTAATTGTTTATAGTATTTATCTACTGCTTTTGATAGTTATTTTCTAATATTTCATATCAACTTGGAAGCATGAGGACCAATCTTGTACGAGTGCCTGCTTTTGTCCGGTTTGTTACCAACACGATTTCAGAAGGTTATAAAGCCATGGAATTTTATGCGTTTGACGAATTAATTCACCCTTCATGTACTGTAAAACGTGGAACTTCCTCGGCCTTTATAGATGAAGGCATTATAGACGACTCCTTCCGAAAGCTACCTTTTACTGTGTTAAATTCTTGCCCTGAGATGTAGCATTGTTTCAAGTTAGAGATCAAATCTATATCATTGGTGGTTCAATGCTTTCATTGCATGTAAGTCGCATGGTGTCATCTTGGGCAGCCAATGGAGTTCAGTTTGAGCAAATATCACAACTTTTAAACGAGGAGGCTAAAAACTACCTGGCTAGAGATAATCCTATAAAGTGTCTCCATCGATGTCCTTCTAAGAGGGTTAAACGCTTCCAGTATCAGAAGTTCCTTGATTCACTACCTAAAAACAACCAAAAGGGAAAAATTTTGGTTGGTGAATTGGACGAGGATGCTTCAAATGATTCCCCAACATTCTGGGAAACATGTCCATCCCTTTCTATAGGTCGGATAGAAGCCCATGTTTTGCATCTTGGAGATAAATTATATGCAATTGGAGGCATTAATAATGATGGTGAGCAGAGTCCTCTCGTTGAAGTATTTGACCAGGCTCAGGGTGCATGGACTCCTGTTGGTAGTGAGAACCCTCCAGATATCCAACCTAATTACCTAGTATCAGCCGCTATCAAAGAAACTAACACTATCTTGATTGGATCAAATGACTCATTCTATTCATTGGAGTGTGGAGGATGTTGGCAATGAAGTAGAAGGCCGATGAAAAGAGAATTACATAAAATGTCCGTCCGACTTAATTGATGTATATGTTTTTTCGAACCAGGGTTAACTAATAAGCATTAATGCACTGTGGTATACTCAGGATGCATCTATGGATTGGATCTGATTTCTATGTAAATATTTTTACTGTTGATTTAGCGGATCTGTATATAATGTTGATTGGCTTCTATCCTGGGCTGGTTGGATCTTGGTGCAGGGACTTTCCTTAATTTATACTGGAAGCGAGTGCTTTTACCTCCATTGATGACCACGGAGTTGAGCATGACTTAATAGATCACCATTGCATATCAACTATGACCGTTTGGATAAAATTGAGTCCAACATGCCCTTTCCGGGGTGAATTACAAAAACAGTTGTTTCACGTTACAAATGTTATGCTCCTGGGGTTGAGTATGTTACCTTTCGGCTCTGCCTTTGCAATGTAAGCATCTTTTTATTTCTAGATCATTACCATGGTCATAGCAGTTACTACATTAATGTTCTTATTTTCTTTTTATTCTTCAATTTCTTTTGAAGAGATATCCCTTTTCCCCACGAGAAGAAGGTGCACCTGTGAGTGTCTATTGCACTATGGCGGTTTTGTGAGTAAAATTACGCTTTGCTTATCTTATGCACTTCTCTCTATTTATGTGTTTTGGTCATGAAGCTATCCTTATTAATTAGAAATGGTTGATGTTAGTATGCTAAATGATTGTTCAATTTTCAAATAAGAAAAGGTTCGAACCTCTGTGAGTTCTCTTCCTGCTCAATTTGCAGGCTCATCTCAATATTTAAAAAAAAAAAAAAATTCAAGTAAAGAAGATCTTGCATCTTGTATCCACTTCTAACCATTCCGTTAATCGGCATTCGTTATGATTTTTTGACTCCATGATTAGTTAATTTTGCATATCATGTTAACTTCATTTGTATTCAATAAGATGAATATGCAATTGTAAAAAAGTTTCTCGTTTTCCTGATTGCAGTTGCTTTCAAGAAATCAAATGTATCAGATTTTCGTTTAGAGGGCTTAAATGTCTACTACTATGTTTAAGATTTGTTATGTGATCAACTCTCGTTTATGCATTTATGTCTTTCTGTAATGAACTACAATTCACATATTCGTCGTCTTTCTGTAATGAACTGTGGTCAATTTTTTATATAATCAACAATTTTTTTTAAATATTGAGCAATAAAGCATACTAAGCAAGGCCAGGCGTGAAAGCGGGTACCATTTGTCAATTGGAGCAGGGGAGACTTTATGCGTCTCATCATGCAAGTCTCTATCAGGCTCAAACCAAGCCGCATAATTTGGTCTTACCCGACTCAACCCGTCTCCACATAACCCGACTCCATATGACCGACTCAAACCGACTCCATAGAACCCGACTCTACTTAGTCTCCATAGAAACATATTCTAACCCGTCTCCATGAACTCGAATCTAACCCGTCTCACTTATAAGCCCGGCCTAAATCCGACTACAAGCCCCGACTTCAATTACCCATAAATAAAATCCGACTCGACTGTCTCACGCCATTCGAACCGATGCAAAAAAATTCAAATTTCGAATCCCGTCAGGCGCCGCCGCATTTAAAAAAAAAAAAAAGCGATACCGGTTCTGGCTGCGCCGATAACATGTAACAACGGAACATGACTTTAAAAATTCATCAAATCATAAAACAAATATAAAAAGCATCCAAAGATCCGATTCGTCAACCGGTACAAGCAAATATAAAAACATCAAAGATTCAAACATAAAATATAACAATTCATATAACAAATACATATTAAAATCAAACATATTAAGCATCCATATTCATATATAAACATCAAAAGCGTTAATTAAATATAAGCTTGTCAAGCAATATTAAACGATATTAAATATAAACATCAAACATTAATTTATATAAAACATCAAACATTCAACCTAAAATTAAAATAAAAAACCAAATTACCTATTCGAAACTTGAATATAGTATTTCCCTACAACAAAAGTAACAAAAATAAATTACAAATATATTCACCAAACTACATTATTAAAGATAATAACAAAAATTTAAAAAAAATGAAGAAGTAAGAATTACCGTTTTGGTCAACAGCTATCTACAAAATATATATATAAATTAGAATTACCTCCTTGAATTCGTATTAAAATAAAAAGAAAGTGAATAAAGTATTAATAATTACCTCTTTAAAGTCAACTACAAAATAAAATCAAATTTAATGTTAGTAGACAATAAGTATGGAAATAGAAATTAATAGCATAGAATAAGAGGATATTATGTTGTGGGTTTGGAAAAAAATTGTTGGAATGATGATAATGTAGCAGAGATATATATAGGAAAATGAGAATTTGGAACCGCAATGCCGTCAGGCTCCGTTTGAAAATAACTTATTTGAATTTCCCTCGATTTTGTAGGAGGCGGAAATATCAAGTTGAAAAAAGATTGAAATTTTTATAAGCCCGTCTCACATCAGGCCTTCGTTCCCAGGCTTCGATAGTTGATTGCGGGGAAAAAATCTGAGTTTGCAAACCGAACTCTGTCATGAACACAAATATGAAGAAGCGATAAATACATATCACGAGTTTTTGAATCTGATATCAGAAACAATAAATACAACATACTCTTCGCTTCATTTAATGCGTTCAATCTGAAGTTTAATACAAAGTTGCAAATTCTTTTATGAAAAACTTGTAACTTAAAATATTTGATTATTAATTGTCTTGGAGTTGTCTTCTAAATCGCGTCGATTAAGTGAAGCAACTTACAGTACCAACTAAGTAAAAATATTACACAGTAGGCATATAAAGATATGATGCGGGGAAGTGCAAAATGCCACAACCCTTAATATTTTATAGGTAATCATGGAGAAGATAAAGAATGTATCTGTGGAAGCTTTTGAAGCCTTAGACAGAATTAATCGAATGAAGTAATAAAAAGTGCATTCGAGAATTTGGATAACTTATGATGAACTTGTAAATATTGAGGTGGAGCATTTAATAACGTTATTTTGAGGGCAATGTATCAACCTATTCTAACCATGTTAAACAACATTCACCAAAAAGTTATGAAAATGTTGCATAAACAAGCTGCACATGCAAAAAAAAGGAAAGGATATATTGCCCCGCATTGGGCCACCGTGATGGGGGTATAGAGAGGGAAAACCCGATGGAATATCGCGTTGATGACCATTGCGATATAGGTGTCAACTCCATCATTCTTGGAGTTGCAGATCTGGCGTACCGTGTGCACGAAGTTTGCGTCTTTATTTTACCCCACAAGGATACAAGATTGTTTGTTAATGATGAATTTTTTAAGACAACATGATACTCATGACTCACTAGCAAAAGGTAACTTTTTATTTGATTATGCATTGGGTCTTGAAAAAGATATAGTTGTTGAATTGCCTCATGTCGAGCATCGATTGTGTGTGAATCACTTACATGCCAAATGGAGTAAGAGATTTTCTAGAAAGGCCTATGAAGATATGATGTGGGAAGTAACGGCAGTAACAACGAGGAATATTTAAACTTTGTCATGGAGAAGGTAAAGCATGTGGCAGTGGAAGATTTTGAAGCCTAACACATGATTGATCGAAAGAATGGACAAAAAGTGCATTCAGGCCTGGATCTAACCGTGATGAGCTTGTAAATAACTAGGGCGGAGGCACATTTAATAAGGTTATTTTCGGGCAAGGGATCGACCTATTAACCATGTTATCACTTGTCACTTAAAAAGATATGAAAATGTAGCGTAAACAAGCTGCACATACAAAAAAGGAAAGGCGATATTAACCCGCATTGGGCCACCATGATAGGGCACGAGAGAGGCAGGAGCAATGGAAATGCGTCGCGTTCAATGGCCATTCTTGATATGGGGTGTCAACTCCACATCATGCTTGGGTTGTAGATGCGCAAAGGAAGCTTTGATCTTGTGGCTTGTGACTGTTGTCTGGTATACCTTGTGTGCACGAAGACTGCGTCTTCATGCCACCAAGCAAGGATACAAGACTGTTTGTTAATGATATGTTTTAAGATAACACATGATACTCAGGCCCGACCCAGTAGTAAATTTTTATTAGAGCACCTTTTTGGCATTTGAACTTTTTATTTTGGCTCCTGATCTTTTTATCTGGCACTTAAACTTTTTATTTTGGCAAATGAACTTTTTATTTTGGCACCTGAACTTTTTATTCTGCACCGGAACTTTGGCACTTATTCTAACCATGTTAAACAATGATACAGAGAGAATTTGTTTGTTAATGATCATTTTTAAACAACCATGATATTCATGATGACCCGACCAAAGGTAACTTTATTTGGCACCTCGCTTTTATTTGGCACCTCGACTTTTATTTTGCTTTGAACTTATTATTTGCTTTGAACCTTTTTAACACACAGACTTTTTATTTTGGCTCACCAAGCTTTTTATCTGGCTTTGAACTTTTTCATCATGAACATTTATTTGTCTATACATAGGGTCTTGAGAATTCTATAACTGTTGAATTACCTCATGCGAGCATCGGTGTGTCTAAAACACTTACATACCCGACGGAGTACAAGATTTCCTGGAAAGACCTATAAAAATATGATGTGGGAAGTTCTGAGAACTCTTAACCACAGATATTTTGATGTTGTCGTGGAGAAGATAAAAAGCATGTCGAGAATATTTTGAAGTTATCATGGAGAAGATATTTGTTGAATCTTTTTAAAGCCTCGAGGCGAGTTGATCAAAAAAGTGGCTTCAAAAAGTACATTCGAGCATGGATCAACTATTGAAATTATTTAATATATGGTTATTTTGAGGGCAAAGGGATCGGCTATTCTAACCTGTTAAACACCATTCCCAAAAAGTTGTAGAAAATGTTGTATAAACAAGTTGCACATTCAAAAAAATGGAAAGGAGATATTGCCAGCGTTGGGCCATCATGATAGGGTATATATAGAGGAGAAGCAGTGGAGTATATCATTGCATTGTCGCGATTCTTGATATGGAATTGTCAAGCGCATTTAAATTCTTGGGTTGTAGATGTGCAAAGAAAGCATTGTTAGCACGTAACTGCGGCGGTTGTCATTATACCCGTATAATGCGCGGGGTGCGAACACGTGGCACCAAACAAAGGAAACAAGTTTGTTTGTTAATGAGGCATTTTTTAAGACAGCATGATATTCATGGTACGACCCGACAAATGCTAACTTTTTATTTTAGCTTTGAACTTTGTACTTTAAGCGCTTGAACTTATTATTTAGCACTTAGCACCTTTTTAACACCTAAACTTTTTATTTTGGCACTGAATGTTTTTAAATTGGAACTTTTATTTGTCTATGCGTAGGGTCTTGAGAATCGCATAGGCGATGAATTACCTCATCTTTGTGAGCATCGATGGTGTGTAAAAACGCCTTGCGTACTATTGGTCTGACATTTAGTGGAAAGACCTCTGACATTACGCATGCCTATTGACCCGTAGATGCATAGGTCGGAATCGTCGTACCTGGTACATAATGATTCTTGAATTCTGATACCCTGGTACTTAAAACATCCATCAGTAACTTGGGCGGACATTTCACAATAATTTATTCCACCGACTAGGCGTGGCAAAGCGAACGGGTACCGGTGGGCCGTTCGAGAGCCCGGCCCGCGGTCGGTTCGTATTCGGCCGGGCCCGCCCGGGAGCCACGAGCGGCCCCGGTTCGTTAATAAGTGAATTCGGACGGGGCAGTATTGAGCTGAGCCCGGCCCGATTCGAGCTACCCAGTAGCCGGTGGGCCTTCGGCCCGGGCCAGTTGAGGCCCACAGGCCCCGGTATTAGCGTGAGTGTTATGAAGCGGTACCACGTTAATAAATATTGCATTTTCACGCTATAAGCATTGGTACCCGTTCCATCATGCGCGGTACCACGTTTCGCAGAAGAAAGTCTGAATTTTCAAGAATCATGACATTGAGCATACGCGCGTTCATTCGTTCACACGTTCATTCATTCAGCATTGAAACACCATAAACATTCAAAACATTCAAACATTCCCCAACATTCACATCATTTAACAACTTGAATAAAAATGCGTAAATAACAAACATTGTTTTAAGCGGAAAAAACATCATAAATATAATATCGCAACACATTTCTTCATGTGTTTGCTTTCAGCAGTTCTTAATGCAACTATAAATGGAGGAGGTGGGCGTGATAGAGGAAACCTCCGTTGTTGAGGAAAGTGTTGTGCGATCTATTAAGCGCCCGGACATCCGGCCATATGGATCCTTGTCGCGAATCATTTCGTTGATCATCCTGCTTCCGATTAAGCCGTAGCATCGACATCTCGTAGCCTTGACCCGGTGTCGTAACAACCTCTTCAAAGTGTCACCTCCGGCTCTCATTTGGTTGTTGCGAGGGTAAGTAGCCTCAATTTGAGGATACAATTGAACCTCTCCACACGCCAATTTCCCAAGGAACCCTTCTCAGACACCCGGGCTTTCTGCGCTGATTGTAGTTCCTTTGACACTAACCTCCTCATAGTTCTGTGATCTCACTTCGATCTCAACGCCATATCCACAAATAAACCTCAAACTTACAAATCGAGGCTTTTTGAAATCATTGCCAGCTTTATTAACTTCCTTACTCAAACCAATCCCCAGGATGACACACGTTTTCCTACTAACCAACAAGTAGGACAAAAATCGTACCATGTTGTGGCGCACTTATTCTTATGATGGAAATGTGTTCGAGGATACTTGTGGGGAGTAGTTAACCTTTGTATCGGTCAAGAGCGCCCAGTTGCGATCATTTGTGTCGGCGCTAAAGTTCGATGGCGACTAGTTGTAGAACAGTATTCGCCCAGACCACGCGGATACAACTTCACGCCCATCTGGTGTATTTATACACTAACTTAGGGTTATGGGCTCTACGATTATTATTAAGCATATTCGCACAATCCGTTTGGCTAATTAGCGATTCTCGCGCCACCCCAGTGGGATAATCCTACCTTCCATTCATCGTTGCTCGTCATAAGTAATACGAGTCGTAAAAAATTCATTCATAAGATCCTCCTCCGTAATCATTCTATCATGGGGAATTAAGCCATTATCTAGTTAGGCCTACGGTCGTACCCGTAGTCTTATAAAATTGAACTACAATTTCGGATACCGTTCCTTGGCCCAAATGTACAAATATTTGCTAATTGAGCATTTTTCTAGGTATTGGAATGCGAGATTGCAAGTAAGTGTTTTGATGGAGGCCTCGTCGAGATAGACACCTTGTCGTGCATTTGTTCTCCACTTTCAAACGACACCGGCTTCGCGTGGTCATCCTCCTCAGAAACTTTCCAAGTTCCTCACCGTATTGGGGTTCCGCCTCGCCAATTCTGACGCTGCTTTTCTCTTTTTTTTTTCCTCCACGTGATGATTGTGCCCCCTCTTGTCCCTTATTTTGTTGTTTTTTGGTGCCATTTTATAAATTAAACAATATATTGCAAATGGAGAGTATAAAAGAAGTTTATGGAGTGGGGTATAAAATTTATCTAAGAAATTTGAGGAGAATTTGTGGAGAATTTGGCTTGATGAGAGTATGTTAATAATGGCTTGAAGTTCAAAGTCGCGCTATTAGGCCGCATACGATATAAAGCGTGGTACCGTTCCATACTAAGCGGTACCGCGTTTAACAAAGAATGTATAACCCGATTTGAAGTTAAGCGTGGTACCGTTCCATAATAAGCGGTACCGCGTTGCTTACGATATCTAAATGTAAGTTAATAACCTAAACGTGGTACCGTTATCTATTAACGGTACCACGTTTAAGTATAACGTGGTACCGTTAATTTCTGATAATTTATACCGTTTCAATTCCGTTTAATGCATTATCGAAAATGTAAAAGAAACATAAAAGATATTGTATTATTGAGATTACATAATTTATACTCGTGCTTACTAGGAAGTTACATTAATTTCATACACTTTCGATCAAAAATTTAAAACTATACAAATCTAATCATCATACACTATTTAAATGCCCAGTTCTTAACTTTTGTCGGAATGTATTTCTATTGTGTTGTTCTCTTCATCTATTTGAATTTCTTCCTCGATATCACTAAGATCGTCGAACAAATCTTTTTCCCTTTCCTTCAGCCAGAGTGTATCCTTATCTTGCATCCGATGCTCCGTGACCGTCCGATCCGCGTCTATTGCGTACTTGTCGCCCCGAACTTGTAAGTCTTGAGCGTCTTTGAGTGTATTGGGCCGCCATGCTAAATCGCGGATTCACTAGCTATTATTGACATAGGTATAGAAAATATTTCTTTTTGCCGTCTTAGACGATACGGAAACAATGCTTCGCTTAATCGCCCACCATTTGATATATCAAAGGGTTATTATCGTTATATTGACTCGGTGATTCAAAGTTAGTAATTAAATATTGGGTTAACTTATTAGTGTCTTGTGGGCGATTGAATTAGTGTTACCTAGTAATTATGTAAAAGCGTTCCTTAGGTGATCATGGTGACTTCGTATCTTGCTCAACGCGAGAATATTAAAACTTGTTCAGCTACCCCAGGAATGCGGCACTACTTTTGCCCGTACTTGGCCCGATATTTGCTATACATATTATACATATACGTTTCAATTTCCATCTTTCCATTTTGAGCTTGTGAAACTTTTCTTTAGTTCGGGATTAAAGGATACTAATGCTTCGTAATAGGATTTGACATAGAAATTAAAATGACTTAATTTAGCGTTAGGATCCAAAATTATACAGAATTGCATATGCGTAATGGGATAGGATGAAAATATTTTAAACTTGTCTTCGTAATTCGGAACCATATCTCTAACTTGACATGACCAAATGTTGGTCATATGAATGGAAAAGATTACTTGATACATTCCTAGCGAAGATGGAATATTTGGTTCATATTGGTTGAAAAAAACTTTGGTGCCAATCTTTAAATGGCTCAAGAAATTTAAGTAATTCATAACAATATTTCCAATTATTATATGTGAGTGGGGGATAATATTCACCAATGGGAGCATGCATCTCATAAAATAGTTGTAATTTCATCCTTATACATATATGCAATTAGTAGATCGTAAATTAAGTTCCATCCCCAGTGTCATGATCAAAATTAATTTTAAACTTTTTCCACGAAGCCTCAGCCAATTTTTATATTCATGTGCTAACCCGCCATTAACAACAAATTAACGGCCTTACGAATTGGTAAAATAAACTCGTCGAACAACGTGTATTCCGTCTTTAGCGACTAATTGAAGGGTATTGAGCATAAACATCTAACATGAAAAAGTTCACTAAAATCCGGTTTAATAGAGGCATCTTTAATCTTTCAATTGATCTCACGTTATTAGCGGGCCAGCGTTATCAAATAGTGAAGTAATCTATTCAAACATTTATAATCATTAACCAGTATACGCTTCGAAATTTGAATATTGTTATGTTTAGCAATTGATCTAAAATATATAATTCTCCTTTGTAAGACCCAATCATGATCAATCCAATGGCATGTTACACACATTATATCAAAATCAAAGACACCGATAACGCTGAGTGAGCACATTTTATAAGGCAAATTCATGAAGATTTTACATAGAAGATCTTTTTCACTTTTAAAATATTTAAAAGCATAGTTTCGTAAAGTAGACCGAGGGATACGTATTGCTCGGGGATTAACGACATTTTGAATCCATTTAGTGAAAGCATGCATCCTCACAATGATTAAAAGGCAAAGAACTACCGTTACAAATTTCGTAGTTTGATCACATATCGCAGAAATCTTTTTAAAAAAAGTTTTTGCCGGTTTGGGTATCAATGGTTCTTGTATACACCCTCCCCACCTGCGTCTTTAGTTATCTTATGACCACTTGAATTAATACGCTTAAGATGACCCGGTTCCCCTACCCCCGTTTTCCATGATAAGTACTCTGTTTAAGCGAGTTGCGTTTGTTTTCAGTGCTCCAGAAAATGTTCCAAATCCATGAAGTTTTTTCTCTCAATAATAGTAGTATCCATAGAACTAGATTGAGAGTTAATGAGGGAGTAGTTCATCGTAAATTAACAAAATGTTGGACATACTAATACTTATCACTTTGAATACTTTTTTAAAGGGTACGTTCTTTACTTAATTAATTAAGAAGAACAAATATCAAAATTTATAAAAAGTTGAAAGATAATACCCGATCGTAAATGGAGCAAGGTAAGATCGTTGATTCACTTGATTTAGTTGATTGTAACGAACAAGCCCAAAAACCACAAGTACTGAATATTGTAATTGCTTCGAAAGTGATTCTTATTTATTTGGTATTTGCTTAAGAATGATTGTGAGTTGTGAGAAATGAAGGGAAGTGTTGCCCCCTTTTATAGACCTCTTCAATTTGAGTTTTGGAAAATGTAGAATGGTTTGTGCGAGGGGTCAAGCTTGATTATGCTGGATTTAGATGAAGCAATCTGCGTTACACTTACGAAGCGTTTATATTCTGAAATTAACATGAGTAGCGTAATATGTTAGCGTTTTCACGTTTAAAACAAAATAATGAGCATAATAGAGACACGAAACTGCTTCCAATATAAACCGACAAGTCGACAATAGAAACAACACAAGATAAAATGTTCGACAACTACATAACATAATAATTGTTCAAATACTAAAATGCAAACCATAAATACTAAATTGTTCGAATACCAAAGTACATGACATAAAATAAAATGAACCATAATTGTTTGAAAGTACATAACATAAAACCAAAACACATTCACTCATGTGTTTCTTGATTATCGTCGGCTATTTGGCGGTGGTCAGTGAAACCCTACGTCATCAACTGTGTCTACCACTTACAGAGTGATCGTCCAAACAATCTTTTGGCCTTTCAAATTGTACTTATCACATTATTATGAATTTCTTAGCCTACGACCCTTTGTTAAGAATACATTGCTGATCCTTCCTCTTCCTTTAGATACTTTTTGCACCACCTGCTTTCTAGATATTAAATCATAGTGTCGCCTTACTACTCATTTCCAAGGCACTAGATAAATAATCTTCCGTAATCCTACCACGGACACCATTAACATTATAATGCATTTTGACCCTCATTCAAATTAACAGCATAAGCAATTATAAAATTGATCCACTAATGAGGTACAGTACCAACGAAAGTTGGAATTTTATCAAGTTTGGTATTTGATAATAAGTCGAACAAAATGTACTATTACCTCCATAATAATTTCCGCTCGAGCGGCCCGTACAATCCCTTTCTTACATTTTTGGATTAGCATTAAGCTTCCTCACTTCATTGCTCGCCGCCATTTGGCTGCCCTCGAACTTCAGACGGTGGTAGTGATGGTGACGGTGGAGAGAGGTTGTTTTCAGGTTCTCTTTCGTTCCCGAGTTACCTGCTTGGTCTTGACTTTTGTTTTACTTTTTGAACTTTTTTGGTCCCATTTTTCGAATTGGAAGCAATTGAGTAATTGAATATGTTTAATTGATACTAATTTGGAGGAATTGAGTAATGGAATATGTTAAATATAATAGTTGGATATATGTTTGATACTAATTTGGAGGAATTGAGTATATTGAAGTGTTGCACCGTACTAAATGCGGTGCTTACTATTATAGGCATGGGTATAGCCAACCTCCACTTGCCATCCTTGATAAAATCGAAAATGTACTTCATAGACCTGTTTTAAGCGATCCAAAATATTTATTCAGCAGTGATTAATTGTCAAAAACCATTTTTTCCAAATATTGAGTTAATTCATTCACGATTCGGATAGTGAGTTGTAAAACCATATTAGGACTCAGTAAAATTCCTAAAGAAGCGGTGTGTTGACTTCTAATTTTGCTCCCGTCTTTGAATTGACATGGCGTGCCAAGTGATGGTGTAGGTCGACTGAGGGAGACTAAGATGATGTTTAACCTTAAACTTATTATACATTGTATATAAATAAGTTTCAATTTCATCGTAATATTTGTTATGATCATAATTTTCAAATTCTTGCTGATATGTGGTCTTAAAAATATAAAAGCACCCAATGATGATTTAAACTTACCATGGTGAATATGAGAATCTAAAATGACATCAATCGCATATGCATGAGGTAAAGGATGAAAATACTTTAAAAACTTTTTCCATATTCGGAACATATCCTTAACAACATATTCTTTTCTATAGTATCCATATGCGTGGAAAAGATTAACTACACATTCGAGAGCTAAATGAATATTAGGACTATAATGACAAATTTTTTGTATAATCTTTAAACGGGGAGGCTAAAAGCTTAAGCAATTCATACTTGATATTTCCAACTTTTATATTTCAATGGGTATAATATGGATCGTTCTTCTTTTATATAAACATATGCACGTACTAAGAGATCATAAGTAGAATTCCATCTAGTATCACTTATCCATGATTAATTTTTTAAACTTTTTTGATCCATCTGAACTATTTTTTTTATATGCATGTTTCTTATCGCTCTCCCATTGATAATCAAATGAATAACCTTTCTAGAGAATAAGACTCAGAGCAATCTGACTTTCAAGATCGATGAGATTAGACCGGCGAATTGAAATATACCTGATTGCTTTGACTAAGTCGAAATACTTATGATTATAAAAGAAATTATTTTATTAGTATCAAGAATGCTTATGAATGTAAATAATTGCTCTCTGATTGTGTTTAAGATTGCTTAGGATTTGTGAGAAAAGAAGTTTGTGGTTGTCCCATTTATAGAGGCCAATAATGAGGTGAATTTTCAAGTATCTTGTAAAGATAAATGTGGTAGCGTTTGAGTGCAACAAATATAAAATTAGCGAGTTTAGGAATAGATGTTACCCGCGTTTGATAAGGCGATGTGTCTTATTCATAATGCTAGCCCTTATCTTTCTGCGGCATTCGAAAATATAGCCGTTTGAGATTAAGGGGGAATTTATACGGTGTCAGGCGTAGTAACGTTATTCATAAAATAAATACGTTTCTTAATAGCAGCGTTCGAAAATAGCGGTTGGAACTTAGCATTAGTAACCTAATAAGACATTGATTTATTATAAAACTCAATGCGGAACTAGAATTTCTTTGCCTATAAATACAGTAATGAGATTGTTTTATTTTATGTGGTTAGTCTAAAGTGTAACTATATTTTTACATGTTTCAAAATGATTGTACATTTCACAATTCATAAAAATACATTTATATCCCTAGAGTATCTATTTTCAAAGTCTATTTTCAAAAGTGTCACAAAGCAATCACTTTCTCATTTAACTTCACAAAATTTCCAATGAAAGTGTCACATAATAATCATGAAGAAAAAATGTATTAGAACCAAACACAACCAGAGACAGAAAACTACTTCTTGCTTGGACCATAGATAACAAATTAGGCCATATGAACAAAAATGGCAAAAACAAATATAGATAAAGTCAGTAGCATTCCTCAATAATTACACACTAAAAACCAAAACAATAATAAGTCTGACAAGTACCACTCTTAGCTCAGGCAAAAAACATAAATATATGTAATCTCTTCATTAAAGATCAAAGCTAAATATTTCTCATTAAAGATCAAACATAAACAAACCACTAATTGAACAAAAGCCAAGATTTTACAAGTTTCGAATACTATTTCAACAAAATTATGCAATCTAAATACGTCGTCTCCTATTTTGGTACTCGGCAAACATGGCACGTGATAACACATCTCGCCAGTGAGTCCACTCTGGAGTTGTCTGGATAGTCATAATATGATCATTAGTTGTATTCACATCAACTTCTTTGAAGTTCATTTCATCACCATGATTCACTTCTATGATATCTTGTTCGGTTAATTTTGCAGCCAACTCTTGATCCAACTCTCAGCTAATAATGGGTCATCTGGTTCTTCATTTCACATGTGATTTATATGAAGTATGGCACAGAAAGCATTTTATAATCTTTACATGAGTCTTCACATTATAGGATGATGGTGATCCCAAAATTTTCCATCTTTTCTTTAGAACTCCAAATGCTCTTTCTATCACATTCCTTGCTACTGAATGACGAAGATTAAACAATTCTCTAGCTGTTTGTGGTTGATTGCCTACAGAAGACCATTCATTTAGATGATACCGCACACCTATGTATGGAGTTACAAAACCAAGGCCATTTGTGTATCCAGCTAGCAGAGAAGAAATTGACAGTTTGCTTTTCTTTTTATTCTAACTCTATTTCAAGAATGTTATTGAGGCATTTTATCAAACAGTTAGAATGCATCTTTAAGCTTCCACCTTGCAACAAAAACAACTATTTTACGTTATATGACAAATTAATAACAACAAAAGAATTATAAAATCACCTCCAAAATTGTCAAATGTTGAAAAAACTACAAACGTTTTTCAATTAAATCTCATAAATTCTGTCAATCTTCCTTGTATCACTATTCCTTCAACCCAAGAAAAAAAAAACAATCAAATTATCAAACATGAAATCCTTCTTAACTATATCCTAATTTTATTTAAAACAACACATAAAATCTATAATATTTACACCAAAAATTGGATATTTAGATTTTGTAAAATTAAACACAAAATCATGTTAAGTAAAAAGATGATGGGCGTAGTGGATCAAGTATAAAGTATGATGGATATCTAAAATTATTTTAAAACTTTTTATTTGGCTTTTTTTCGTATATCGAGTGAAAGCTTTTGTGGTGATTATTAGCATTTTAATAAATATAAAGTTATATCATTAGTTTTGTCTTTGAAAATAGTTTCCTTAATATTATTTTCTTATAATTTTTGAGCATGGATTTAAGAATAATTGATAGTCGAAGTTATAAGCGATATACAGCGTCGAATAATAGAGATAATAGTAGTTAATTACATTAGAGGCTACTTGCTTTTAGATAAACGATTTAATAGTAATTAATAATGTAAAAGGGAAAAGAAAACGACCTTATTCACACTTTTATAGTTGTTATTATAGATATGATATAAGATTGTGGTAGTAATTCGTAAAGCGGATGCGTAGGCATTCCCAACGATCGTCATAGCAACCACAAAAATTTTGAATTTTGTAAATTCATTGTATAATTTTTTACGGAAAATTACATCAAAATATAATATTTAAAACCCTTAAATGACTATTTTGATTAAAATACATGTGTTTTGTGTGTCGTGATTGACAATCACAAAATTTGATCTTAGTTCAGCTTAGCCTATGAGTGAGTGGTTAGTAGTTGTTAGTGATATTCTGAAACTTCTTCTTGTTACTAGTGGGGAGGGTGTTGTACTGCATGTATCACCGAAAAGGTTATAATTTTTCCAACATTTGCGACTTCCTTCCATGAAAATATTATTTTGTGTGTGCCGGACATAGACTCAAATTACTCGTCTAAGATCGAGTTGAGTCGAGTCTGAACAATTCAATCTAATTTGATTTGATTTGACTCGGTTGTTACTTAACTAATCTTATCTACTAATTGAATTCTTGGTCGTCAACCTATTATTGATGGCGGGCAGAAATTTTATATAGGGGAGGCGAATGAATTAATATTATATAAATGAAGAAAAATATACAAAAATTTAGGGAGGCGAACAACTTAATTTTTAAATAAATGAATGATAAAATTCTATTTTTAATAGTAAAAATATAATTTTAAAATGACCCCAAGTAACATTGCTCCCAGACCCCCATAATTCCTCAGATTCTTTCTTATACAGTACTAGTAGTTGTTGAATTAGGAAGGGCCAAAATAAAACACTTTCGGTTGTAGTACATTTAACTTTTTTCATTTATTGCAAGAATCTATCAAAAGATGGTAATATGTATGGAAAAGCATAACAAACTAGCTCGAGTGATCACATAAGCCGGTAAAGATCACTTTCCCAATGGGAGGATCTACGCTATATATAACATGCATCTTTTACGTCTCGTATTGTCGGCTCTGTGGCCTTTGAATCTTGATACAAGCAAGATTGTAGAATAACAAGAATTCAAGTGATATTGCCCTAAGGGGTAACTCATCATTGAAGGAGGGAAATGTTGGTAAAGGTTCTTGATTATAGCACCTTAAATTGGCCCGACAACTTTGTTGGCGGGTAAATCCGCTTACTTGACTGGACTTTGGATGGTAGTTTATAAGTTAATAGTTTGTGAGGGTCATACTTAATTTTATTAGCAATAGATATCTAAGGTCTAACCAGCTTGATAGTATGGTTTTTCTAATACTATTATGTACCTCCCCAAATCGGTGAACCAAGAGCTTATGTGATCAACCAAAAGGGTTACATGTGATGCGAGATGCTTTTATGATATCGTATTAATAATTTGTTGAGTCCATACTTAAACCTAGATGCTTGTATTATAAACGTCCACTAAAAGGTCTTTCCCGCAGACAATGTAGTATTGGGTTTTCAGTATCCTTATGCCGTGTGTCCCGATCACCATAGGGCTCGCTATGTGATCTAAACCAAGGTAGACCATGTTATCACATTGTGATTTTTGAGTTCATCTTGAAATCAATTGACTATAAATAATACTACCTCCATCCCAATTGTATCACTTTTCGCTATTTCGGTCAAAGTTTATAAATTTTGACCATGAATTCTCATTGGCCGATAAGAAATAATAAATGTATGTAGGATCTTGTTAGATTCGTTTTAATATATTTTTTGAAATATTAACTTCTTCTGATTTTCATGCGTATATAATTAGAAATATTTATATTTTGATCGTGTCTTGGAGACGTAAAAGTCAAATAGGACATCTGGTTTGGGATGGAGAATATAAGAAGTTTAAGCATCTTGTTCATACACTCATAAATGTATAAGCAAACTTGATGTAGGATTAGTGTTTTTAGGTAAGCAAATGCACAATGATATATAGTTGATATAAAAGAGTTAAAAGTGACTAATTTGTCTTTTTTTTAAATTTATGGCTTTTTATCCGCTTCTAATGAGTAAGGAATCCTCATGTAAATTAAAAGTTATCAATAATCGGCTGATAGGTAGCAGAAGATGCTAAATTTGATGGGAGAAAGCTTTATATGAACTCATTCTTCACCCAGCCTAAATACCATATTTTGATTGAGATATGAATATGTTATCTTTCATTTGCTTGACTTGAAATCCCAAAAATGTTTTAATTCTCATGCCGTGCACCGTCTCGAATTAGAACTTCATCACGTTAGACAAATTGTTGCACCAATTGGTGACCATACCACCAAAGATTATATCATCGACATAGATACGAGGTAACCGCCAAGATTGGAATCTTATATTTGATAGACAGTTTTTTTACGTTCCTCATGAGTATAACCAAATTAATCGACAGAACTTGGTGAATTAAACAAATTACCGAACCACAGGAGCTTGTTTGAGTCACTCTGACGCCTTCTTCAATCTGTACAGATATTATCAACAATCCTTTCGAACTACCAGCATAGACTTCTCTACAACGCCATTGAAAAGCACTTTTCACATCCGTCGGAATAATTTGAACTTCGTCGAGCATGCGAGACTAAGCAAAATAAAGAATGGCTTCTAATCGCTACATGAGCAAAGGTTTCTTCAAAGTCCACTCCTTGACTTATGAGTATCCTTGTTACACTAACCTAGCCTTATTACAGTGACAACTCCGTATTTAAATCGACTTATTTTTGAATGTCAGCTTGGTTCCCGATGATGTTGTGATTTTTGGAGTGCAGACGAGTTCCCAAACATCATTCCTTTCAAATTGAACCAATTCTTCATCGTAGCACTTATCCAATGTTCATCCTTTAGGGCTTCATTAACATTTTTTGGGCTCATCTTGGATAAACTTGACTCTTGATCGGCTTTAACCATTTTCTATAGTCGATTGGTTTCTTCCTTCTTGTTATGCGTACCTTCATCGAGTTGACCAATAATGTTGTCAACAAGATAGCTTCTATGGATACGCTAGTTGGTTGTATAAATTTGGTTGTTGTTCTGTTGTTGTTGACATACGAAGTTGCTTCTATTGGCATCTTTATGTCGGCATGGTTGGATGATGATATTAAGAGTGGACTAAGCATTGACATAAATCACGTGTGCCATCAACCCCTTTATCTAACATTTAGATTCATGGATTCCACAACAACCTTGATGCGTTTGTTGAGGCAAATGAGCTGTTGTTAGGTGAATATCGAGAATATCGCCGTATCTTGACATTAAACTTGTCTAGGTTCGATCGGCTAAGAGCCTGTAACGTGCAAATATATGAAATGTGCACATTTGGTTTTCCCCTCCATATTTCATAATTTGTGTTGTTGGTACACAGTCGAAGACTTATCCGATTAATAGATATGACATGTAGTGTTGATGGCTTCGGCCGAGAACTTGAGAGGAATGTTTTTGGCATGTAGCGTAAGCCAGCGACCGTCTTAGATAGTACGATTAACTTTCTCTCGACCACTCCATTTTGTTGAGGTGTAATAGGAGAACAAAATTCATGAGTGATCCCTTAAGTAGCACAAAATTCATAGAACTCAAATTTTTAAACTCCTTCCCGTTATTACTTGGTCGAACAACGTATTTGATCTTTTAGCCGAAATACGTAAATATTCTGAGAATATTAGTTTATTTTAGACTTGCATATATTTAGTCTTTGATTACTTCTGTGATAGACAATCAAGGATTTGTTTCTTTATTATAGATTTAGGCTTTCCTTTTATAGGTTAGGTTAATCTTCTACCAACTGTATTCTATTTAAAAAGCCCCACTACTTTTGGCTTTCATAGTGAATAACTAGGCAATTCCTGAAAACCTACGTACTTGCTCCAGGCCTCTCTTTCTTGAAAACTAAAAACCCCACCGATATATTTTTGTTGAGTTGAAGGCATTTTCAAGAGTGGAGATCACGGGGGATCGAGACAATCGAGACCGGGGAGTCTGTGGAATTCTCGTCTGCACAAGTGGGCTGTCGAGGCCATCGAGACCGTCATCGAGACCAGGGGTCCCGATGGGGTCTCGATAAGCCAGTATTTGGCTTGACATAAGGGAAGATGGAGTCATAATTTTCTTATTATCAAAATTTCAATTTCTCTCAACTTTTTTCCAATTGTTTCCAAATTGATAGAGTTGTTCTCTATGATTAGTATCATTAATTATATCATTTTAAAGCTAAATCTAGTGTGTGATTTTTCATTGAGAATACTAGATTATAGCTACTCAATTGGAGAAAGCTTAGTTTGATAGGACTTTGTAACGATTATTTGTGAGTTCATTAGTTGATTTCTGGCTGACAAGGCGTACCTTGAGGGGAACACGTATAAAGATGCGGGTGTTATTTCCTTACGGTATTTTCATTTATTGTCTGTTCAGATTACATTGAGATATTAGACTCTGAGAGTTTGGGTGTTGACCTCATACGTTTTAGTTATATACTGCGTTTCATTCACAACAATTGGTATCAGAGCTTGGTTGAAAGCTAGAGTCTAGATATAGTTTATCTGAAATTCAATGGCAAAGTACGAAGGAGTATCAACATATGCTGTAGATAAATTCGATGGGGTTGATTTCGCCCATTGGAAGATGAACATGGAGGATTATTTGTATGGGGAAGAAGCCATGAAAGCACTTTGTCTGAAAGCCCGCAAATGGAGATGGAAGAATGGAATGAGCTAGATAGACAAGTCTTGGGTATTGTGAGACCTTGCTTGTCTAAAGCGTTGTTGCGATGGCCCGAAGGAGACCACGACAAAGGGCTTGATGATAGCTTTGTCGAGGTTATATGAAGCCGTCGCTTGGCCAATAAAGAATGCGGTTGATGAAGCAACTGTTTCACTTGAGAATGTCAATGACCACTCCGATTGCTAGGCACCTTAATGATTTCAACAGTTTGATAAATCAACTGTCTACTGTTGAGGTGAACTTCGAGGATGAATTACAAGCGTTGATACTATTGGCGTCTTTGCCAGATAGTTGGGAGCCGATGAGGGCTGCTGTGAGTAATTCAGTCGGGAATGAGAAGTTACAGCTTAAGGTGGTGGCGATGTGCAATCGAAGTTCGGAAGAATGATGGAGTTGAGAAAGGTTCTGCATTGAATGTAGACAGGGGTAGGAACTATGACAAAGGAAGCGACAAGAATAAATGGAGGTCAAAGTCAAGAGGGAAGAGTAAGTCGAAGTTTGGAGGACGTACTCTTGAGTGTTGGGGATGTGGCAAGACTGGTCACATGTTGCGGCAATGCAAAGTCATCGGTATTGTGTCGAGAGGGGCAACAAGAGCGATAGCCAGAAGATGTTGTTGATGACTATCTTGGATCTTCCCCTAACTATAATACATTGATTGCTCGATAAATTCTTAGTTAACTGATTCGGGGGAGCATCCTTTCATACTATACTACTCGAGGATATAATGTTGAATTATAATTTGGAGATTATGGGTTGGTTCATCTTGCTAATGGTGATGAGCGAGGTGAATGTATAGGAGATGTGAACTTGAAGTTGTCGAATAGTTCTACCTGGAGGTTGACTAAAGTGAGGCGTATCTGCGGTAGAAGAGCTTGATTTTACGTGAGGTTATTTGGATGAGGATGGTGCACGTTCGGTGAAGGCAACTTGGAAGGTAGCTCAAGGTGCAATGGCCTTGGCCAGGAGTGCGAAGATAGGTAATGCGTGGGAGTTCTCAAATGACTATAGGCTGCTATTGATAGTTGCGAGAGAGCGATGTTGTGGCGTGACCGTTTGGGCCACATGGCGAGAAAGGTATGAAAGCGTTTTGTTTCAAATAATGTGAATACACAGGCTCAAAAATCGGTTGATCACTCATATACAGCTGCGTTGGGAAAGCAGAGAGAGAAGAAAGTTAGTTTGTTAAAATTGGCTGGGTGAGCCTAAATGCAGAGAGGCTTGAGTTGAATTCGGCGCGTATGTCGGGACCCGGCTTTTGTTAGTTCCGTGGGAGGTTCGTAAGTATTATGCTTGTCATTGATGATGCGGCCGAGAAAAGTTTGGGTTTATTTTCTGAAGAATAAATCCGAAGTGTATGCAGTCTTCAAGAAATGGAGAGCTATGGTTGAGAATGAGACAGGGCTGAGAGTGAAGTGTTTGAGATCCGACAATGGGGGTGAATACAGTGATATGGATTTCAAACAATATTGTGCCGAGAATGGAATAAGGATCTGAGGGAAGAAGACTGTTAGGAACTTTTGGCCAGACGGAATAGGCAGGAGGATGAGCGGAATGGCTGAATGGAAACGTCAGGAAGTATGAGGTTACCACTTGTGGTTTACCTCAGCGTTGCAGGCGAGGCAACGTGTCTGTTTGCTTTTCTTGATAAGCAGAGGACCTTCCCGTTCCCTCACGAGATTTTAGGAATTCAGAAGAGATGTGGAGTTCGAAGAAGGTAAACTATTCTTTCGGAAAGTATTTGGTTGTTTAGCGTCTTGTTCATGTTGAAGCAAATGCTAGAAATAAGCTTGAAGGCCCCATCAACATTTACTATTTTATTGAATTTATAGCGTATTTGAGATGGGATACGAGTTACATGATTTGAAGAACCGGAAGATCATTCGGAGCAAGAATGTGGTCTCCAATGAACATGTGTTATACAAAGACAGACAGAAAGTGTTAGAGGAGAGAGAAGTGGAAGGAGAAGTCACTGAAATCTGAGGAAGTCGAAGTGCGTAGGAGAAAGGCGTAACTCGGGTTCCTTCAAATGGCATGTCTTAGATCATGCCCTGCTGCGAATCAACACGAAGATCCACTGGCGATATGTCACCTTTAGAAATGGAGTTCGGATGGAGGAGGCAGCGGAGTACGATGATACTTGTCGTGTCAGCGGGGAAGAGATTGTCACGATAGTGATCAAGATGTAGAGACACGTGCTCCGGAGAAGAAATATCGTAATGAGAAAAGCCAACTCGGAAGGTATTCGCCTACTGCTAACTTCTGGCGTTAATTGGCCAGGCGAGCCTATTAGTTATGTATGTCAGCTTGATCTGATGTGATGAACCCGATCAGTGGAGTTAGCGATGAAAGAGGAGATGGAGTCATTTGGTGACAAACATGGCAGTAGGAGTTAATAAGACCGCCCGGAAGCCGAGAGAAGAATATTGCGAGAATAAATGGGTCTATCCAATCAAGGAGGAACGGGGATGAAGCAAGCAGCTATAAAGCTCGTTTCGTTGTAAAGGGATTCGATAGAGGAAGAATTGACTACAACGAAATATTCTCTCCACGTCAAGCTTGTGACAATCAGAACTGTTCTGGGATTGGTAGCGAGAGATGATCACTAAATAGAGATGGATGCTTGCGCGTTTCTACATGGTGATCTAGATGAAGAGTTATTCATGAAGCAACCTCAAGGCTTTGAGTTAGAGGGAAAAGATTTGGTGCAAACTTGGAAGAGCTTATGCGGCTTGAAGCAAGCTCGAGCGTGGAATATTACCTTTGATAACTTTATCAAAAGGTTGAAGTTTGTAAGTTGTGAGACCGACCACTGCTGTTACATAAGAAAGTTTCAAAAAGATTATGTTATCTTACTTCTTTATGTTGATGATATGTTGATTGTGGGAGCTGATTTGCAAAAGGTGAACATGTTGAAGAAAGAGGAGGTTGTCGATTAGAGTTTGAGATGAAGGACTGGGTAGTAGAAGCAAATTAGGGGATGAATAATCGGAAGTCGGGATTCTCTGAGATTGACACAAAGAAAGAATACTGAAGAAGGTAATCAAGCGATTGACATCTTTGGATGTAAAAGCGTAAGTACCCGTTAGTGCTTTCATTTCAATTATCGGTCTGACATTCACAGTTGATTTAGAGTATATGGATAAGGTGCCTTATGCTTCTGCCCGTTAGGTAGTCTTTATGTATCTTTATAATTGTCTGTAGAGGCGCGATGTGCACGTATTTGTGGGAGTTGTCGGTAGATATATGTCTAACCGAGGGAAATATGCGTTTGGGAAGGCTGACAAGTGGATTTTTGGAATCACGGATGGTAGTGTGAAAAATCCTTATGTTTAAATAAATCAAGTATATGGGGTTAGTGGGATATGTAGATGTTGAGTAGCAGTGGTGATGTTGATAGTAGGAAGTCTACTAGTGGATTATGTATTCACGTTTGGGGAGTCACTTGCTATTAATTTGGAGATCGAAGTTGCAACAATAGTAGCATTGTCTAGTTGTGAGAGGCGAGAATATGTTCTTGTAAGCGGAGCCGTGAAAGAGATGATTTGGTTGTAGAACTTTCTTGAAAGAAGCTGAATCTGAGCATGAATGTAACACCTTGTCTTTGTGATAATTAAATTAGATTTATCTGGCTAAAATCCGTTTTTTAAATGCGAGACAAACACATAGGACTGAGATTCCATTTCATACGTTACGTATTGGAGAATGATAGGGTCTGAGAAGCTTGTGAGATTCTAGAGATGAAATCCGGTGATATGTTTAGAAAAGTTGTAAACAAGGAGAAGTTGTGTTGACTTGATTAACCTTCAGTGGAGATGGCTCGAAGATGCTTTGCTGCGAGTGGAGAGGTCTTGAGTGGCGGTAATTTGAAAAGGCTTGAGTAGAATTGAGTTGAAGGCATTTTGAAAGTGGAGATGCGAGGGGATCGAGGCGTGTGGGAATGCCGATGGGAGTACCGATGCACAAATTGGAGCGGTCTGTATGGAGCTCATCGAGAGGCCATCGAGACCGAGGGGTCGATGGGGCGATGGCGAGGCGATTTGGCGGCGTAAAGGAAGATTAGGTCGTAATTTTCTTCTGATCAAAAATTTGATTTACCGAGCTTTTTCCAATTGTTCCAAATTTGATAGAGTTACTACTCTTGATTAGTATCGTTAATTATGTCGTTATAAAATTTAAATGCAGTGTGTAGATTTGTGGTTTAAGTCTCTTTAGATTATAAGTTTCTTCGATTGGAAGGCAGTTTGATAGGACTTTGTAACAATCGTTGTGAGTTAGATACAGTTGATTTGCGGCGTGACGGGGCGTGCGGCGAGGGGCACGTATAAAGATCTGGTGTTATTCTTTCAGATTCCCGATTGTTGTCTGTTGATTACGTTGAGATATTAATTTAAATGGGGTTTGGGTGTTGATATATGTTTAGTTATATGCGTTTGATTCTAACATTTTTTTTTGACGACATGACATTTGATAATGAGATCGGTTCATCGCCCGTCAAAACTAAGATCGAAAAAGCAAAAGAAACCTGGCCCTGTCACACTTCCTCACAATAGTAATCCATTCATCGATGTAGATTACACCAATCCGTTTGAATGGACATAATTATCTTGAGTGGTCAAATCTGTAAAATTGGCCATAGATGACTTACTGGCCAATGAAGTTACATTCAAAACTTGAGTGATCGAGAGAGAACTCCATGGTCACATCATAGGTGCGCTGAACTCTATGGAAACTTCAATTTCCAAACCTAATATGTTCTTATAGACTACAAAAGAGGTGTGGGATTCTGTCCGAGAGACTTATTGTAACCTCAAAAATGCATCTCAGATTTTTGAGGCAATTGAAGGAAGGCCAAAGAGATGTTATAACATACTACAATGAGATGGTAACACTATGGGAGGAGCTTGATCAATCCCACAAAGATGTTTGGGAAAACATGAATGATCATGTTTGCCAACAACAAGCGAGAGGAGAATGATCGTGTTTTTATGTTTACGGCGAGGTAAATAAAAATCTTGATGAAGTCATGGGTAGAATTCTTGGAGAAGTTTTTTCTGAAGTTAGATCGGAGGAAAATCGATGGAAGATCATGTATCATACCCAAACAGACAACAATAACGAACCACCGGCCCGATGGTTCGTGAAATGACATTTGGAGAAAAGAAGAAGCCGTGGTGTGATGTTTGTAAGAAATTCTGGCACACTAAAGAGACTTGCTGGAAAATTCATGGAAAACCACCAGGTTGGAAGCCAAAGACTGACCGTGCACTCCATACCATTTCCGAGACTTCAGGGCCAATAATCAAATCGAGCGTCATCACTGGGAGCACAGTTGAGCAACTCCTAAATATGTTTATCATCCAATTCTAGTGATAAACCTTCCTACTCATTTACCCAAAATGGTAAAATTAATTACATATCATTTTTCGGTTATACCCCAACAAAGATTGCCGGATAATAGATTCGATTAACGTCGACCATATGACAAATTATTCGAAACCTTTTTCCTCTTATAAGCCATGCAGGGAATAAAAAAGTTAGTTGCTAATGGATCCTACTCGATATAGGTGTTGGTGACATCAAAATTTCTGCATTTATTAACCTATTTAATATGCTTTATGTCCACTAGAATTATCATGTAATCTTGTGTCGGTTAGTAAAAGACTTTGCGAAGAAGATCTTAAGCTGTATAACTAAGTTACCGCCTACCTTATGTGAAATATAGGATCGAGGTTTCGGGGAGGCGATTGGCGAGTGCTAAAGCGTAGTGAAGATGCTACTTCTTTTCGGCCAGATTAGATTTCAAATAAAGGAGTCAAAGGAATTCCTCTACGAAAACTTCATGTTTCTAGTAATGATGAAATTTATTTATGCCACTTTAGATTAGGACATCTAATTTTCACTATTTGAAAAGTTGTTTTGCGGTATTTCAAAAATAAAGATCTTTCTTTGTTTAAATGTGAAATTTGTGCTTTCTTTGCTAAAAATCACAAATCCACTTACCTTTGCCAAACCATATCAATCATCTAAAGCATTTGCATTAATTCACACTGATATTTGGGGCCTTGGCGTGTATTTACATGTCTTAGTAAAATGCAGTTTCTCACCTTAATTGATGAACACACTAGAGGGTGTTGGGTATATTTACTAAAAGACAAATCTGAGGTTGAATCAATTTTCAAAAAAATTTATCGTGTAATCTGAGCTTCGAGTTTGATACTACACAATTAATCTTTAGGAGTGATAATGGTAGAATATTTTCTCAGCTTGTGGAGCCGATTTCTAAGAAAAGGCATAATTCCAACAAAGTTAGTGCATTGATACCCCACAACAAAATGGTAGAATGAGAAAAAAATAGACATTTGTTAGAAGTGACTGGTGCTCTTATGTTTTCAACAAATGTGTCAAACTATTTGTGGGGTGATGCACTTTTATATGCAACCTATCTAATTAATAGGATGTCTTCCAAAGTGTTAAAGTTTGCAACACCAATGCAGACTCTTCAAAAAGAATTTCCACCACATCTAGGTAATAAATTCAATCTCTTAAAATATTTAGTTTGCAGTTTCATTAAAGTCATGATAGAAATATGAGCAAACTAGAACCAAAATCAAAATAATGTGTGTATATATAGGCATAGCACCAAATCAAAAGTATAAATGTTTGATCCCAAAACCCAAAGACTCTTTATTACTATGGATACACAATTTTTGAACATTTACCTTTTCAAAAACAAATTCAGGAGACCTTGAGTTGAATTTGGAAAATCCTCATGAGATATTAGAAAATATTGCTCACAATTTTGATAATTCTCCTAATATTGCTATACTTGATTTCCTAGGTGTTGAAGGGAGTACAGTGGAAAGGAAAGTTATGAGAGAGAAACAAATAGAGACAAAAGAAAATTACGATAAAGAAAATGAATTTGAAATGCAGATGAGAATAATCCAAAATCATAAAAAATAAAGTTTTGATAAAAAAAATGAATTTAGTACAGATGAAAATCAGCAAAATCATGTCTTTGAAAGTAATCCTCAAAATAAAAATCATCCTATTAGTGATAACAGATCATATTTTCAGTCAAAAAAACTATTTGGACAGACATATCAGAGACGGATCCCTCAACAAGAACAAGAGGCCCAACAACATACGGAATGACCAAAAGTACGAGGCAGGAGCCCGTGAAATTATGTGAAATATCTTGATCTTGACATTCCCGTTACACTTAGGGAAGAAAAAAAAGGTAAGTAATATCAAATATCCTATGTCCAACTTCGTTTCTCTAGAAAAAAAATTCCGTTCTTTTACTGACTCTTTACGCTAATATTCTGAAAATCAAAATCCCAAATAGCATCTGAGGAAGCTTTGAGTGTTCCTGAGTGGCTGTCTCGAGAATGAAATTGCGCGAGAAAAATCGGACATGGAAAATGGAAGCTTTACCAAAGGGGAAACCAACAATAGGTTGTCATTGGATATTTACACTCAAGTTCAATGCAGACGGTTCTCTTGAGTGATACAAGGCTCGTTTAGTGGCCAAAGTTTGTTGGGTAATTAGCGGATATAACTAAGCAGATATATCACGCTGAACCTCTGAGTCTAATATCTCAATGTAATCTGAACAGACAATAATTGAAAATACCGTAAGGAAATAACACGGAATCTTTTATACGGGTTCCCTCTCGAGGAGTAAATCTGTTGTTCTTTGAGAAATCAACTAGAATGAACTCCTGACGATTATTCTAGTCACCATCAGCCCAAAGCTACTCAATTGAGTAATACTTTATAATCTAGTATTCTCAATGACAAATCTACACACACACACTAGATTTAGCTTAAAATGATATACAAATGATACTAATCAGTAGAAAACAAGCTACATTGAATTTGGAACAATTGGAAAGTTGAGAAAAAATGGAATTTTTTTGATTAAATGAAGATTGTGACCTAATCTTCATTTATCTTTCATTGAACCGCCTTTCGCCAGACCACTGTCGGAGCCACGAGTACCGATGGCGGTCTCGATGACCTCTCGATGGCCTACCGATGGGCTCATCACGGACCGGCTTCAATTTGTGCATCGGGGCCCCCGTGAGACACAGTGCCGATGGGGTCGATCCCATCTCGACACTTTGAAAATGCCTTCTTCAACAATACTCCCACTTGAAGCCTTTTCCGTCATGCGTCTTCAAGACCTCTCATTTTAGCGGCGCGCCGAGCTACTCGCTCAGAAGGTTAAGCGTGAACACAACCGGCTTCTCACTTGTTGAAGCCTTTGTAAATATATCGGCCAGTTCGATCTCTAGAATCTTGTCGAGCCGGACCCATTCTCAATCTGAAACGTATGAAATGAGACCTCGAGTCTTATGTGCTTTGTCTACTTGAAACACGGGATTTTAGCCGGTCATCGCTCGTATCATAGTACAAGGTGTTACATCCATGCTCAAGATTCAATTCTTTCAAGAAAATGCACTGACGAATCATCTCTCTCGCCCGCGGCTTCCGCCACTTGCTGTCTCGCACCACTAGACAAGTACTCTTATTAGTTGCGAAACACGTCTGCAAATTTAATAACGTACCCCCAACGTGAATACATATCCCTTATTAGACTTCCTACTGCTCAGCTAGTATGGCACATTACCAACATCACACATATCCCAGCTAACCCGTACTTGATTTTACGAGCACAGGATTTTCGGCGCTACCGTTCGAGGGTATCCTCAAAAGGTAACGCGAGGCTTCCGATGTTATTTCCACAGGTTAGACATATGTCTATTTGACAAACCATGGCATTAATGCGATATCGAGTGCAGTGCGCACCATAGCATACATAAGACTACCTCTGCTGACGTAAGGCACTTATCCGTATACTCTGAAATCAACTTCGGTCTCGGGTGAATGTTATGCGATAGTGAAATGAGCGAGAATGCTACAGAACTTTAAATCGGCGTATTGAGATAAACTGATTACCTTCTTGAGTATTCTTCTTGTGTCAATCTCGAGAGAATCCCGATCTACGATTATTCTCATCCCGAATTTAGCCGCTACTGAGTCGCCATCTGAAATCCAGCTGACAACTCTTTGCTAGCATGTTCACCTTTTCCCGAGAATGGCTCCGCGTCAACATATCATCAACATAAAGAAGTAAGATAACATAATCTTTTGAAACTTTCTTATGTAGTGGTAATTAGGTCTACTTAACTTACAAACTTCAACCTTTTGATAAAGTTATCCAAGGTAATATTCATTTGCCTCGGAGGCTTTGTTTTGAGCCGTCTGTTCTTACGAAGTTTCTGGGACCAAATCTTCTTTCCCTCTAACCTCCCGAAGCCTTGAGTTGCTTCATAACTTCTTCATCTAGATCACACCATGCTTAAGCATGGCGGTTTTTACATCCATACGATGAAGGTGTAGATCATCTCTCGAACGATCGAGGAATAGTTCGGTTATTAAAGAACGACTACGGGGAAGATATTCAGTGTAGTCAATTCCTTCCTCATTGGAATCCTTTACAGCAGCTTGAGCTTTATGGCGTTTGCTTCCATCCTGTTCCTCTTGATTGGATAGACCCATTATTACATAATATTCTTCTCACGGCTTCTGGCCCGGTCTTTGACTCCAGCGTCGTGTTTGTCGACAATGACTCCGTCTCTCTTTATTCGCTAACTCAGCGATCGACTTCATCACATTGTCTTTGCTTAGAGCATAACTAATAGGCTCGCCTCTGTCAAATTAACGGTTAGCGGAGGGGTAGATACCTCTGAGTTGGTTTCGACCGGATCTTACGTGCCGAGGTGCTTACATCTTGTCCTTTCTCGGGGACAATCTCTTCACATTGATCAACGGCCCAATGTTATCATCGGACTACATCGTCTCCCTCATCCCGAACCCATAACTTCTAAAGTGACATATGTCGGCAAAGGATCTTGAGTTGATCTTGAGCGGGGGCATGATTTAAGACATGCCGTTTGGAAGGAACAGTCGTGCGCCAACCTCGCCAGCGCTTGACTTCCTCGGTATTCGATTGTGACTACTCCTTCCACTGCTTTCTCCTCTAACGCTTTACGTACGTCTTGTATAACACATGTTCATTGAAGACCACATTAACTGCTTGAATGATCTTAGGTTCTTGAATCATAGAACACGGCTTATCCTATCTGTTGTCGCCGTAACTTGATAAAATAGCAAATGTTAGATTTAAACTGACTTGGCTTCTAGCATTTGCTTGACATAATTTATCACGGCTAAACAGCCGTGCTACGGAAAAATAGTTTACCTTCTTCGAACTCAGCATCTCTTGATTACGAAATTCGAGAGGAATGAAGTCTACGTTTATCAAGCGGCCCGTATTGATTGCGTACGCGAGCGTTTGAGGTAAACCACGGTGTAACCTCATCACTTACGACACGTTCGATGGCGTCTGTTCATCCTACCGGCTATTAGTTACATTTGGGGTGTTCAGGAATGATGTACCAGCATTATTCCGTTCGGCCATGATATTGGTGTTTGAAATCCGTATCGGCTGTATTACGCCCCATTTAACCGGATCTCAAAGACACTTAAATACCGGCCCGTCTGCATTCTCAACCTTAGCTCTCCATTTCTTGAAGACTTCATACAACGGTTTATTTTCAGGAAATAAACCCAAATTTTCGTCGCGTCATTCGATGAAGGTTACGTGATACGATGAACTCCCCGCAGAACCAACGAGGTGCGGATCCAGTTATGCAGTGAACTAACCGAGCCTCTCAGTTTAGGCTCGCGCCAATTTTAACAAAACTAACAACCTGGCTTCCCGAGCGACTCTCGCGAATATGATGGTAATGATTTGAGCTCGGGTATCACGTTATTTGAAGCAATGGTTCGTACGCTACCGTGTGGCCCCTGACGGTTGTGCCACTGACGCCGTCTTCTCGAGAACTATCAATAGCGGGCTATAGTCATTTTGAGAACTCCCGGTAAGATGCAAATTACTGTCTTGGACAGACTCAGGTGTTCTTCGAGCTACTTCCCGATTCTTGCGACCGAGCGTGGATTGGTAACCATCTGTCAGTGACTCGCAATCAAGCTCTTCACTTTGAGAAGCCGGTACATACCTCACTTTAGTCAATCTCGAGGTAGAACCATTCGGCCGAACTTCAAGTTCGCGTCTCATGCCTTGATCTTGACCGCATTCATGAGATGAACGACCGCGATAATCTGACCATATAATTCCAGCATTATATCCACAGTGGGTATAGTATGAAGCGATGCTCTGAATCGAATCCAGAATTTATCGGCGATCGGCAGACAAGGTAGAAGCGTCAGCATGATGCATCAGCAAGCGTCCCGGGCGTCAGCTCTTGTTGCCTGCGACACGGATGACTTGCATTGCGCTGACACGTGACGATCTTTGCCACATCCCGACCTTAGTCGTCCTCGAGCTTCGACTTACTCTTCCCTGCGGCTTTGACCTCCGTTTATTAACGTCGACCGCTTTGTCATAAGTCGCACTTGTCGTTGTTCGATGCGGAACCTTTCTCGACTCCGTCGTTCTTCCGAACTTCTTCGGACGGACATCGCTCTTCGACCGCCTTAGTACGCAACTTCTCATTTCATTGAATTACTGCATTTTATACCATTAATTTCAGCCATACGGAAAAAGATACGATAAATGTCAATGCTTATAAATTCCGTCCTAAAATTAACCTCAGCGATGAACAAGCTGATTTATTAAACTATTGAAATCATTAAGGTGCTATGTCGGAGTATTCATTGGCAGCTCCCTCAAGTGAAGCGATTTGCTTAAATGGCCAGTACCTTATTGTTGGCCGGAATGGTTTCTCGTATAACCAAACAAGCTGTCGTAGGCACTGTCGTGAGTGCCATTATTCACGTTGGCAAGCTACGTTTCTAGACAAGCACGGTCTCCAGCACATACCCAGAGACATGCATCTGGCTGGATTCCACTCTTGATCTCCATATTTGTGGAGCACCGCCTAAAGGAGCTTATGGAAGGCTTTCTTCACAAAATAATCATAAAGTATTAAATGTCTTGATAAATGAAATCGGCCCATTCGAATTTTATCTCTGACACTATGTCGATACTCCTTCGTACTTTGCCATTGAATTTCGGATAAACTATACTCACAGACTCGAGCTTTCAACCAATCTCGATGCAATTGTTGGAGTAATTAACCGGATATATCCCGGCACTTTGAGCCTACGAGTCTAATATACCGATATGTCTGATCAGACAATAATTGAAAATACCATAAAAAAATAACACCAGATCTTTATACGAGGTTCCTCGAGGAATTACGTCACATTGCGGTGTGAAATCAACTAGAATGAACTCCACGGCTTGGAGATTGTTACAAAGTACTATCAAACTAAGCTTATCGATTGAGTATTAGCACATAATCTAGTATTCTCAACTGACAAATACAAACTAGATTTAGCTTAAAATGATATACAAATGATACTAATCAAGTAAACAACTCTGGTGAAAGATTTGGAACAATTGGAAAGTTGAGAGAAAAATGGAATTTTGGATTAA
The DNA here is from genome assembly GCA_019722365.1 of Lithospermum erythrorhizon. Taxonomy (NCBI): domain Eukaryota; kingdom Viridiplantae; phylum Streptophyta; class Magnoliopsida; order Boraginales; family Boraginaceae; genus Lithospermum; species Lithospermum erythrorhizon. The sequence goes on from JADFUC010002243.1 coordinate 224,231, forward strand.
ATGAAGATTGACCTAATCTTCATTTATGTTCTTGAACCGCCTTTCAGCCGAGACCCAGCCGGGACCACAGTGCCGATGGCGGTCTCGATGACACTCGATAGCCTCGATGGGCTCATCTGACCGCCTCGATTTGTGCATCGAGACCCTGGTCCCATCTCAACACTTTGAAAATGCATGGCTTGACGGGATTCGCACAGACATGCGGCGTTGATTCTGTTTAAGGCGTTTGCTCATGTTGCCAAACTTCAATCTGGTTGTATACTTTGATTTCAATTGCAAGCTAACCTTGATTGGCCTCTCAAGCAACTTGATGCCGAATGCTCTAAATGGCAACTTGGAAGAGGTTTCGTCTTTGCATCGAGTTGAAAAGTTGTTTGGTTCGAAAGTGTGCAAGTTAGAGAAAGCGTTGTATGGTTTGAAACAGTCTCCACGAGTATGGTTTGATAGGTTCACTCAAGTAGTAAAACTACAAGGTTATACACAAGCTCATGCGTCATACATTTCTCCTTTACTTTACCCAAATGGGAAAGTAGTTGTGCTAATTTTCTCACGTTGATGATATATATGGATTACTAGAGATGATGAGAAAGAATTCTTCATTTAAAGAAAAACCTATCACTAAAGTTTGAGATCAAGGATTTGAGAGAAATAGAAATACTTCCTTGCCATGGAAGCAGGGTCAAAGAAGGGAATTGTGGTGTCTCGACACAAAATATGTTTCAAGATTTGCTTTCAAGGAATGCGGAATGAGTGGATCTTGAACTCTTTGAAACTCGGTGTTTAAACAAAAATTGGAAAATATTATTGAAGGCGATACTCTTGTCGATGTACTTGATATCAAAGACATTGGTTCCCTAATTTATTTGTCTATTACTCGGATATTCTTTATTTATTTACTATGGTAGAGTCAATTTATTCATAAACCATTTGAAGAACATATCGAGAACGCTTCGGATACTCGAATTGCTTGAAGGCTGTCTGGAAAAGTTATTGTTTAAGAAATGGAAAAGCAGGGTCAGTGGAGTATTCTTACGATCTTGTTGAAATTTGGATCAATAGTAGACGAAAAGTCCACTTGGATATTATTGTACTTTTGTGTGGGGAAACGCTTTGCTAAGTTGGCCTTGTTAAACAAATTGGCTTCGAGAAGAAAGAATCCTAAATGAATTAAACCTTGAAATCGGGTTACCTATGAAGCTCTTCGGTGATATGAGAAGCGGCAATTAGTATTTGTACATAATCCCCGTACAACATGGTCAGACAAAAACATTGAAAGAATTGGGCCAAGCCATTTGCTTTAAAAAACATTGAAAGGATTGGTTTGTATTTTATTTGTTCTTCAGAAGAATAAAAGCGACAAACATTCTAACTTAAAGAGATTTTTTAAAACTACATTTGATAACCCTTGTAAACAAGTTGGGCATGTATGATATATATGCACCCAACTTGAGAATGTCGAGAGGCGTAATATTCTAGAATATTAGTTTATTTTAGGCTTGCGTATATTTAGTCCTTGATTATTTCCTGTGATAGACAATCAAGTTGTTTCTATTATAGATTGCTTCACTTGTATAGGTTAAGATTTAATACTACATTTGTATTCTATTTAAAGCCTACTTTTGACTCATAGTGAATATACAAATATAATTCCAAAACATTTCGTTTCGTTTTCGCGATTGAACGTCGACTTCTTGAAGACAACAAAGTATCGGACTTTTCTCGAATAAATTCGACCCACGTATACCGTGAATAATCATCGCCGCGTAGGCGTACTTAACCTCAAAAGTATCTTTCAGAAAAACTTTGCATTGGCCCACAGCTAGATGCATATTACTTTAAGTTCGAACACGTTTAATGGCGAAGTGTTGTAGCGTTTGGTATTGCTGCTTGGTTTATTTTCCACGCCCACATTCTCTACATATCTTATCTGCTTATCTCGGTGTGGAATTCTCAACAACATCCTTTGATATAGGGTGTTGGATGTTTTTGTAATGTGTATGACCAGTTTCTTGTGCCATAACTTCAACTTATCTTCATTCTTCTACTTTACGAGGCCTTGGCAAGAAATTACATTATAACATGAAATAACCCGGCATGGCTTAACTATTAATAAATTAAAATGTTGAGTTATTATTAAATTAATTATAAGTTGGATACATACATTTACTAATTGCTAAATTATGATTTTTGGAAGTTAGTTGACATGATAAGTTAAATAGAGAGACAATCTTTAAACTATAATATTGTTACGTATAGTACTATCTATTAAGACCGCCTCTTTAAAACTTGAGACACAAAGCAAAACCACAAAGCCACCATACCGGCATTACGATACTTCCCGAAAGAAAAAAAATTCCTCCATTTTCTTCCTGCTACTTTGTTCTTTCGAGTCTAAAGTTGGTTGACTAAAACATCACCGTTATTTACACTTTAAGGTAAAAACTTGTGACTTTTATATTTTTTTATAAGTTATGAAATTTGACTTTTATGTTGGCTATTTTAAATCACCTTTAAATTTGAAAAAGTATATTTATTGAATCTCTAATATAGTTATTTTGGAGTAAAAGTTTTGATTTTATATTGTTGGAAGAGATTATGTTGAAATGGTTTTGTGTAAAGTGAGTAATATTTGGGTTTTGGAATAAAGATTGTTAAAATGGGTAAATTAGTTGGGAAAAATTGATTTTTTTTGGATTGATTAGAATTTGTTTAAAGTGTTAGTGTTGGGGTGGGGTGGGGGAAGCGATTATATTCAGTTGGTGGGAATTGTTGAAATTTTATTGTTTTTATTAGTCGTTTAAAGCGTACTTAGTATTCTTGCCACTAAAGTTGACAAATTGATATGAAATTTGTTGAAAAAGTTATATAGTTGTACTAAAATGTTTTAAATGTTAGATTAAAACTTTAAGTTGAAGTAATTGATAACATATGCCTGCTATAATGGAGTTAAAATGGTAGTAAAAGTAGTAATTGTACTTTTCGGGTATTTTTGGTTGGCGTGGGCGTGGAAAAACGCGTTAATTAGGCGAGACATTTAATGTTAGCCTTGAGTGAGTATTATCTACAGTGCAGATTAGTTACTTCACTTGTAGATAATGTTGAATTTGGTGATAATTGTGAACATGTTTAGCAGGGGATGGACGGGATTTTAATATAGGATATTTATTTTATCATATCTGATATAAAAAATGAACATGGGTATTCATTTTGATGAGAATAGAAATACAAGCATAAAAGTGTTTGAGGTGAGATTCGAACTAAAAACCTTTTAAAAATTGTCGAAGTCTTAACCCAGTTGAGCTATTTTAATAATTGTATGGTATTCATTTGAATACTCTAACGATGCCTACGGGTCGTGTTATAGCGACCTTGATCATACTGAGGTGAGTCATTATAATCCGAACACCGGGAATCACCAAAACCGATGGGCGGCTTCGGTTTAAAACCTGTTTCGCTTCAAAAATATGATTGTATATAATATTTTCAAAATAATCATAGTTTAAAATTTACAATCCATCGGTGATATTTAACCAACCAACTCCATATAAATACAATATATCCCTAATATGATAATGCCGGCAAGGCTACAAAAGAAGAGTAAAGTATTGTACTCGAGAATATGAAATAATGGCTATAAAGCCAGGCTAAGTTTGAAAATAAGAATACAGCAATCAAAAACGATTGTAGCGCATCAAAAAATCGGTATGAGATCTACGCCGCGATGCTGCTTTAGCCGCACCGAACAACTCTCAACGGTCTCTGGCTCGGCCGTTTGTCGGCTTGCTGAATGAAATACCGCCCAAAGCGAAAGGAGTGTAAGCCGAAGCTTAGTGAAACTAACGGCGAGGTGAAACTGAAGCCCCGTACGCCACGACACAACAATTTAACATAGGAGTCAAATAAATATATATAGATATATAACCGGGACTACCTAACCCGGTCAAAGAAAATTCTCATACATCATGTGGCATAACATAGAATATAGGGTCTCGATAATGAATCTGACTTCATTTAAATAAAAATCACACGAACCACATGAAATTACAGTCCGCAGATAGTCATCAATCACTCATCCAGCTAGATACCATCGGGATTAATCACGATGCACATAAGCTCAACGTGATCTACAACGCTCTTTATGCGAGTATAAAGGCGATAATAGCGCTCTTATCTGCAGAAGTATAAGTTGATAAGCAAGCAGCTCTTATCTTAGAAGTATAAAGGCGATAAGCAAATGCTCTTATACCGAAGTATAAAGGCGATAAACAACGCTTCTTATACCGGCGTATAGTGATACCTAGCAGCTCTTATACCGGCGTATAAATACGATACACAAGCTCTTGCCTGACGTATAATCTTTGATAATAGCAGCTCTTTATGCGGCGTATAAAGGCTGATAAACAAGCAGCTCTTAAAGAGCCAGCACAACATAACCATCCCAGTTAAAGGGTCATCCTAATACTCAAGTCATACATAACTCCCAACCATCACCTCTCAATAACCATCCTACTCACTCCCAAAGACAATATCCAAGCCTGCGGCTAAAACATCTCGCGATCGTAAGTCGAAACCTGATCGCCGACAATTGCAACGAAATACATAAGTCTTGAAATGAGGCCACGGGGAATCTGGCAGTCTTGAGCAAGGCCATCGAGAAATATAAGTTGGGGAGTTAAGCTATTGCCTAAGCAATCTTCAAGCATACAAATTATAATCACATAATCATATCATAGGTAGTATAAAATGAATCGCACATAATCATACAACAATTACATGTATATCGTGGCTCATATAATTTCAAGAATAACATATCACGACATTCTCACGCAATGCACACTCGGCATTAGGGGAATAACACATACAATATTCTCACATAACTTTGAAGGAAAGAACATATCCGCCCGTAAGTTAAATCTTTACTTTTCTACTTAGTATCCACCAAAGTCCTCGAGGAAGAGCGATCACGGGCGTGCCCTTACATGATCGAACTATGGCCGCCCGTAAAGTATACCGGGGAACTAATACCAAGAATTTTGTTCTAGAATAAACGCTACCAACTCTGTCGGAGCGATTTACGAGCGGTCAACATGACGGGTAAACTATCAAATTATAATCTCGTAGGGCGCCTTAAATCCCGATCCGTAACATTCCATCTTATTACTTTATAGGTACAAATCAACATAAGTCATTCTAGTTAATCGGGTCCACTGATTATGATACGTACTCCAAAATATCAGGTACAATTTCAGCTTGAGATTAATACTTTTCAACCTAACTCCGCTTTTGTCGATTTTAAATCACCGATTTAACATCAGCGTTAGGCTACAATAAGGTCCCGATTAAGCTCACTTACCGTTTAAAATTAACATAAAAATATCAACCCAAAGTCAACTTGAAACCTAGAAAAGTCAACAGAAATATAACATCCTCAACGACCTCTAATCAATTCATCATATATACATAATAGAACCCTTAACAATAAGATTCATCATAAAATTGAATTATTAAAAAAGTCAACCAAAAGTCAACCCTCAAAAATCAACCAAAACTCTATTTTCTTACCTCAAAATCGTAGGGAAAGATGTTGGGAAGCCTTAACAATCAACTTGAGGATGTTTATATGCAATAAAGTGATGAAATGGAAGAAAAAAATTTCTTGTTTTGCTCGAGAGCTCGGCCAAAGAGATGGAGGAAGATATTTTTTGTGTTTTTAGATGATAAGGATGAAGATGATTTACTTAACTCTTAAGTCATGAAAACAGCACTTGAGGAGTTTGTGCAGAAATCATGAATCGAGGCTATCGAGCGACTTAACGTCTAGCTTGCTTCGAATTGTCCCCATTATTACTCTTTAAAATTATAAATGTAATTCGCTCAAATAATTTACGAAATAATATTATTTATACTATCATGAGTCCTTGTGGGCAATTAAATTTTTTTTCAGCGTGGCGGGTTATTCTGATCTACCCGCCTAATAAAATTTCGACCCCGAAAATTTGAGAGCTAGAGCTTCTGGCGGAAGCAGCGCCAATGCGTATCTGAATGTAAAAAAAAACTTTAAAACACACCGCCCATTACCTCACTTTTAAAAGAAAGTTACGGTAGCGACTCCTGAGAACCACGACAACGTCACAGAGCCACCATACATCCCTCGAGCGTTATCCGTGGGTTCATGGCAAATGTTGATTCTTCGACTCTTGCTAGGCGTTTTCTATTAGCAATCTCTCGCTACTCTCGTTGGCGGTAAACAAAATTAAACTCTAGGGAAAAACACCAATACGCTGCTACTCAAATAATTGGACATACACCAATCTAATCTCTCTACTCTCCCAAATTTTCGAAAAATCAACGTAACACCGTCAATTCCTTAGCCCCAAAGTTTTGAAGTAATATCCAGGTAGAACGCTACATCTCCCATGACAAGGTTCTAGATTTACGTACAGTAACATCTTTATGGTAACAATCAATCCTAATTATTGATGTTTTCCCCCGATGTCGATCCATTGCCGGTAAGATCGAAAACCTATATACTCGAGCGGAAGTAGGTCTACTACCAAAAATGGTGCGTTCGCATTCAAAGGCGGTGATATATAATGTCTAACCTCAGTGGCCTCCCAAGCGGAAGCATATTAAAAGTGGAACAACTGAGACTACACATATAGATAGAATCGATAAAACTCAGTATTATTTGATATAAAATATTTACATAATCACATGAAGTACACATCACCACTCACGGAGGTCATCACTCACTTGCTGGAGTCCGCAGTGTCTGGCCACGAATCCAGGCCCATTTTCTACAGCTCCCGCGAGCCTCCAGCTCTGGCCTTTGTCACGATTTCCAGCAAAGTCCTAGGTCCCACGATAACATACAGCCAGTGCAAAAGTTCGATTACCTCGTCTGGAAAACTGAGGCGGATCACCGCCCGGTGCACAGGCTGTGGCGGTATATCGCCTACTCGTGATCATAGCCCGTGTACTTTAAGCGGCCCGTCGGAGCAACGTATATCTCTCACGGGCAATCCCACTGGAAACTCACGTCTAGCAGAATTTACCCACCGTGTAGAAGGAGTTGTAGAATGAAAACTAGGTGGCTATGTTTAAAATAACTCTGTCCGGGCGACTCTATTTGATGCATCTCCTGAACTCTAGGGGCGGGCGAGCTGTCGATACTAAAAGTCTGGTCAAAACTCTGCAAGATCCCTTCGCCTCTGGCTCAACTAACTCCATTTCCATCTTGGTTGCATTCCTCGCGACATGGGCGGGTAGAAAGTCATCGATGATATCTAGTGACGTCGTCCAATCCCCAGACACCGTGATCTTCTTTTACGGATAGACATCGGGGAAATGAAATCGGCACATCTACATTTGACTATTTCGTACTCCTCAGCAGGCCTCGTCCACAGGTGATGAAATCATTCACTCTCCAGAAAAGCTGCCATGGTAGTGAGACGGTAATTCTCTGGAAGAAATAAATAATAGCTCCAGAGGACACATAGATCTCCACTACCGCGTCGGGGGCAGCTACAGTTCTCCACTTGATCAGAGGCACCCTCGTGAAATCGATAAGTCGCAAACTACTCTGCATCTCACCAAATCCCCAATTTCCCAAAATGGACTTAATATCGGATGAACTGAAATGCTTTGCTACGGCCCGAACCTCCCCAAAACTTGGAGGATCTCTCTTGAAGCAGTCAAAAACTTGCCACGGAATTGACCTCCTTTGCTCGACCACTGAGCATTCCACGCTCTCTACGAGGTCTCTTGAACACACTCGAAGAATGCACCTCGGACCTATTTGGTCCACCTTATGCCCATCAGCTCTTGAGATAAAGTGTTCACCCAAACTTAGCTTCCTTTTCATTCTCTTTAGGCGACATTTCATTTTGTGCCGGGTTGGCCAGAATTGGCTTCAGCGTTTCGGAATACGTTCGTGTGTTGCCAGCGCTGGGTGACGATGGGTGGTTATAGATCAACACGGTTTTTTTTTTATTGTGATTCGAATTTCTGTTGTTTTATTTAAGAATTTCATATTGTAATGTTGTTGACATTTTTGTACGTGGGGAGATTGTTGTATTCGGGTTGTTTTGTGTAATTAGGAAATACCACGATGGATTACTTTCACTTGTTCTTTTCAAATATATCTTGTTTTTATTGATTTATTTTAAAGACGAGGCGGGTCTTTTATTTTGAGTCGTCCATCGATTTAGTGTTTAGGATTTTGGCGATTAACCTCGGGCGGCCGGCACAGGGCAGTACACATGCTTGATTGTAAGCCAATGAACACGCCAGCCCCATTTGATACAAGCTACATTTGTAGCAGTCATCCATCTTTGTGAAAGCCTGCGTACCATCATGTTAACCACACGTAGAGATTTAGCATTCAACCATTCCACGATAGAATATCTTGAGGTGTGGTAGTCTCTTCACAGCATAGGTAACACTTTACCAATAATCCTTAAATACGCACTCCATCTCCAGTGGCAGTCACTTTCGGTGAATCTTTGTAATACATGTGGCTTTAG